>JAVSBS010002854.1:142354-160255 GCA_033124195.1 Coracias cyanogaster
ACTCTGGGATGCATTTCATCAGGTCCCATAGACTTATTTATGTTCAGGTTCCTCAGGTGATCATGAACCTTGTCCTTACTTAGAGCGGGAGGGACTTTGTCAACCTGTTCCCTGTCCTGTGTGTCACCATCTTGAAGGCTGTGAGGAGAGAGGTTGCCAGGGAAAACTGAGGCAAAGAAGTTGTTGAGTACCTCAGCTTTCTTCTCATCAGTTGTTACTAATTCACCATTGTCAATCACCAGGTAGGGTACACCTCCTTTGATTTTCCTTTTTTGATTTAGATACTTATAGAATCCCTTCTTGTTTTTCTTTGTATCCCTGCCAGGTTCAGCTCCAGCTGCGCCTTGGCCTTCCTGACGTTGTCCCTACATAATCGGGCAGCATCCCTATATTCCTCCCAGGTTACTTGTCCCAGTTTTGACTGTGCAGTTTCATCTTGATCTTTAATTCAACCAGCAGTTCTTGACTCAGCCATGCTGGTCTCTTTCCTTTCTTGCCTCATTTCCTGCTACACGGGTATTGAGAGCTCTTGCGCTCTATGGAAAGCCTCCTTAAAGATCTGCCAGCTCTGCTCTACCCTTTCATCCTTGAGGAATGCCTCCCAAGGTGTTCTGTTGAGCAATTCCTTCAAGAGCTCGAGATTTGCTTTCCTGAAGTTTAGATTGTTTATTTTGCTTTTTATCTGTGTTTTACCCCTAAGGACAGTAAACTGAACCAGTGTGTGGTCACTGCAGCCCATTTAATTATATGCAAAAAGGGAAATGCTCCCCATTTACATTGTTAAGCCACACATGAAAATATTATCTCCAACTTTATTAAGAGCCCTTCTGTCACTTGAATTGTACAGAAAGAGCATAGCTGCAAGGTGTTGCTAAAGTGCCAGGTTATTTTATAAAGCTCCCCTTTTATTAATACAAAATATGTATCATTTAACGGTAAAAGTAACTACATTCAGCAGCAGTGTAAATCAAGAGTGAACTAAAAAAAATAAATGTGAAGAAACAATCACAGGCCTCACTGTGCTGGTGATGAGTCAACCAACTGAAGTCATTATAATTCACTCTAATTACAGTCAGAAAGCTTATCCACTCAATCTATAGTATGAATTAAAGGCTACATCAATTTACTGCTATACTAAAATCCTACTTATAATTGTTGCCTAATCAAGATTTAAATAAATGATGTCTCCATTACAAAGCAGCATTAGTGGTAGCTGTGGGTTGTAGAAAGGTCAAATGACTGAGTTGCAAATACATGCTTAGTCACATCTTTATTACTTCCAGCTCCAGAGAAGAAATAAAAAGAAGAAGAAAAAAATATCTTTAGTGATATAAAAGTCTTCATTAATAAGGCAAAGGTGGAAAAAAGTTCAAAGGCCTCTTTCCTGCAGCAATTTAATATATATAGCTAATTTTAAGGACAAAAAAAGATTGTGTTGTCAGATGGTGGCAGCAGTCAATCTCTCATTCATGAAATGCACACTACATATGCTCTGCTAATCTACTCCATATCACCCTAAATTATTATAAATTGAGAAAACCCCTAACAAGAGCTTTATCTATTATATCCTTGTATCTTACATACATTTGCACATACATAATACATATTTGCACAGTGTTATTTTGGATGTCTTAGGAACAGTAACCTTTTATATTTGGAGGTATAGCTAAGTAGAACAGATTATTTAACAAGACTAAATACGTTGTGACCTACTGTAACCAAATATGGAACCAATTTCCACACCAGTAAGTACCTGAAGTCTGCTGTCTCATGTTGAAAAGCATGCCTTTCTCTCACAAATAACAAGAATTAATAGAGATCACTATGAACAGCATTTATCACAGCATAAAACCTCAACAATTCTTCAAAAACCGTAAAACTTCAACCTGCACCTTGGGCTTACAACATTTTATCAAATGACATAATTTTTCCATCCTTTATACATAAAGTCTGACAACATCTGGAGCAGTTGTAAGTAATGTTTCATATACATCTCTGAAAAAAGAATTCCTGTTCAAGTATCAGTTTTGGCTATTGGCAACAGCTTAGTTTGAATTCAGATGTGATACATAACTGTGGCAAAACTTACTTTAATAATAAGTAAACTTATTCTTGAGAATCAGAAGTCACGATCTATGATCTCTTGAGATGAACCTCTACACACTGTGCAGACCGCTCCTTCTGTAAACAGTATCTCTGCTCATACTCATGATTAATTGAAACATAGGTATTATATGGTGGGGGAATATTCCCATTAGACAGATATTCTTTTCATTTGAACATCCGAGCTAAGTTAAGCAATGCTAAGGAAGATAGAAAAGTGGTTTAGCAGTGTTTCTGGAAAGATCCTCTCATCACAGATCTCCAGTTACAAACACGCCAAGCTTCCTGAAATTATCTCCACATATTCCCGCAACAATGGTGGCGAGGTGTTGCGAGTTGCAGAACTTGTCCAAACTGTTTCTGCTTTCCTCAGCTAAAAGGCTACATATTAGTAAACACAAAAAATAGACATCACATTACGAAATTGATGGAACTGAATTGTAGAAATATTTTTGTGGTATACCATTGAAGTTACACTTGGAGGAATGAGCCACAGCAGGCATTTTTTGCATACATGTGAAAAACTAAGAGGGACAAAGTAACATCTTCAAGGCAGGCTGTGGAGCACTTTTAAAAAAAATGTGACCCTGGACTGAAGTTTAATTTTGAGTAATCTGATATGGAAAAAACCGGCTTCTATGGGCTACTTCACACACCATTGTTATTAGTAGCATTTTGGCTAAAACACTGCAAATGAGAATGAGGGCCAGTTATCACAAGACATTTATTATCATGGAACAGTCCATGCAGCATAATTTCCAATATCAAATGAAGCCAAATAACAAGCTGCATACATCACTGCCAGGTATATGGTTATATAAACTGTAAATTCATTTTATAGATTTATGTGGAATACAAGATTTAATTGAATGAAAAAACAGACTCTAGACAGCAATGGAAAATGACCCAGCTCAGCAGGCACTAGCATAATGAGTTAATTATCTAGGGTTTGGCTAGGCAGTGAGGCAGCTATTAACTAACTGTATTGACAGTCTGGTCACAAGAGGTTGGCACCTGGCCACACCATGAATCCTCACCATCACCCAAGGGAATTTGAGGCTGTTAAGGGCCCAAAGACAGAAATGTCAAAAGTAGGAACTTATCATGGAGGAACAAGACAGTCTCAGGAGTGGAAAACCACAAAGGAAACTTCAAATACAGAGTGGTTTATGAAATCTAATGTGTTTCTCCATCCTAAAGTTTTCTTCTGTAAATGCAGCTTGGACGTCAGGTACACACAAAGTCAGGCCCTGACCTTTTCAGTTAGGGTAAGCATCCATGACAGAGGAAGGAGCACAGGAAATAGAACATCTTTCAGATGTTCTCTTGAGTTTAACAGATTGCATTTTCCTTACAGTTTTGTTGTATGCATTCTGGTAAACTAAAAGCACAACTTTTAAAAAAAATTTTATGTCTTGCCTTTAGCATAACTGTCTTAAAATTAGGCTGATTTCAAAATAAGCATTATCTAATATCAGATTACCCTATCCCTACAGGTACACTATGATCAAATACCAAAGCCAGCACTTCCAGGAGGCCAGCACCCTGGCCCTCAAGGATACAATAGTCACAGAACACTTCTCTCCTTACTTGCATGAGGCTAACTTGGCCTTACAGTGGTGGGAGTATCTGTTCAAGTGTTTTTTCATAACCAGAGTTAAGAGGGTGAACACTTCGGCATGCTTTAGCTCTCAGACAAGTGTAAGAACCTTTGTGTTCCAGAGAGTGGGTGGCAACAGCAGAGAACAGCATCGTCTTTTCTTGCAAGATGTTGAAATGTCAAGAAAACTTGGTAACAAGTAAAACTTTTGAAGACTCAGTTGTGACTTTGCGAGATTGGTTGGAGGTAACTATGTCCCACTCTTTCACATCCTCAGACTTGAAGATGTGGTAGACCTATCTCCCACTTTTGTCTGATTAAAAAATAGCTTGGGAAACAACCTTTCCTCTGAATTACAGAGGCAATTTTAGAAGCACTTCTTCCAACACTAGAAGGGACTTGACTTTGATTGGCTACTCAGTGCTGTCTTTTGAGAACAATATTCAAGATGAATGACAGAATTACCTGAACAGTCCCTTACACCCAAAAAATAAAAACTTGCCCCTTCATACTATGTGAAAGAGAATCAGAAGTCTTAAAGAAAGAACTGAGTTGTTTGATTTGTATTTCCCAAGCTTATCCTATTTAGCTTGAGAATACCACATTTCTGCCCCAGGGGCAGAGTTCAGTATCACATATCAAAACACTTGATCTGCATTCAAAGCTTTTATTCGCTGTTCCTGCAAAGTTCACTGTAGAAGAGAACCTCTACTTGAAAGACAAAAAGCAGCAAAACTAAGTAACTGATCTAGTTTACCTCACTATCTCCTGTTGTAAAGATCCTTCCACTGCAAAAGGACAGTTTGCTACTGCTAGGTCTCAGTACACAATCCCACCATACAACTTAACAAGAAACATCGTACTGAAGAAGCTTAACACAGGGTACAGCCCTCCAAATAAAACAAAGATCCTTCCGCAGTGATTTCATTTTATTCCAACTCTGTGCTTTGCTGTAAGTGCCAGTGTTAGCTGGAGAACATCAATAATGAGAACAAGAAGGCTGACAAAGACATTCACCGTCAGTCCCACATTGTTCTCCATCTGAACTCCTGAATTCCTTTTTAAAGCTGCAGCCAGTAGTGCATTTCCACATCTGTCAGTTGTTTTAAACTAACAATGCCAAAACATATGAAGCTTTACTTAGACTGACATACCTTCTGCATATAAGAGTTTTTAGCTGTAGACTTGAATCCTAAATGCCTAGGAACTGACAACACAACAGGAAGCATTATGCCCCTTCACAGTGAAGGATCTTCAAAACTCATTAACACTGAATACAGACATCTGAAGAGAGTTATTTGAAGCTGGACTCTTCTCTGCATGATCTGTCAAATCTGATCTTATTTTAAATTGCAGCTCACAGAGAAGAGGACTCCAAAGGCTTAAAATTAGCTAAGACTTGCTTGCTAAAATCTAAACGATGTTAGCAACTACTCATGAAGCATTCTTTTTAGTAAATCAGAACAGAAATGGCTTATTTTTATACAACACTATTTGGAGTATCTGTTATTTTTATATTCTGAATATTAGAATAAGACCACACACTTTTCAGATGGTTTCACCAGTCTGTGTTCTCCTAGGACATGTCCCATCACCAATTACATACACAGTATATTAGAAAGCTCTTATGAATATTTTTTTTAATATTTTAGATGCTATAAGAAAACAAATGACAATTCATTTCATGAAACCACATAAAATGAGAAAAAGGTGGATCAAAAACTAAATTATTATATACATCTTAAAAACACAAGAACCTGGCAATACGCAAAACAATCCTAAAAAATGACATTAGTATCACTGCTTTAAGTGATGTTACTTATTTCCTGTGAATGATGTGACACACTTGAAGCACAACTGGAGTGCAATATTCTGTTACCATTACATACACCATATAAATCAAAATCCCTACAATGGCGGGCTAACCCTAGCCAGCAGCTAAGTCCCCACCCAGTCGCTCTCTCAACCCTACCTCCTGGGGAGGACTAGGGAGAGAACGAGAAGTGCAGCAGTGAGAAAATCACCCATGGGTCAAGATGAAATTATGCAAAGGCAATCATTCACCACCTCCCACCAGCAGAACGATGCCCAGCCAGTCTTCAAAAGAACTCCCCCTTCCTCCCTGACCCCAACAGTTTTATTGCTGACCATATTCCATATGTTCCTGGACTCTCTTTGGTCATCTGGGGTCAGCTGTCCTGGCTGTGTCCCTTCCCAACCTCTTTCCCAGGCTGCAGCCTACTTGCTGGGACAGCAGCGTAATCAGAGGAGGTTTTGATGCTGTGGAAGCACTGTTCAGCAACAGCTAAAATATTGCTGTGTTAAATAACATTATTTTGTTGAGAAACCTAAAACACAGCACCATACAGGCTGCTATGAAGAAAATTAATTCCATCCTAAGCAGACTTAGTATGCCTACTCCAGAATCACTGTTAGAAGAATACAGCATCAAGACCTTGGAAAACAAATGAGATACTACAGTTTTATTCCAACATCTTTGCAATTTTTTTTACTTTTTCTTCTTTTCATCAATCAACATTTAAAGACTGCAACAGCTATTATCACATAATGACCATATAAGAAAAAATGGAAAGGGAAAAAATAAGCTTATCTTTATAAAAGCAGGCTTACAAAAAGGAGCCCCATGTCCTGTAAAGTTATTCTTCCACCATTAGCTGAAGCTGCCAAATCTTGCATGAGGAAGTGATATTGTTAAAATGCATGACAACACCCTCAAGCAACTTCCAGTCAAATGAGATAAAAGTGATAATATTTTTTAAAGAAAAAGACTAGTTAAAGCCTTGCACTGAGACCAGTATCAAATCTTATCAGGATTTGGTTCAACATGTACTATTCAAATCTCTGCACAGGAATATATATTAGTTTCAGTGTGGTGCCACAAGTTGTATTTTGCTATAGCGTTTCAAATTAAGATGTCTATCAAAATGTTAATCATCCAAGAGCAGTAATTTATTTACTTCTATTTGTAAAAAACAGAAAGCTAACAAACTGCCTTTTAAAATCTATAATCCAGATAGATAACTATTTTCAGTGCTGCTATTCCTTCCTATTCCATTTCCTATTCTTTCTCTCTTGCTCTTCATCCACTTGTCCACTGTTCTGTTTTTAGTCTAGTTTATAAGCTACTTGCTGTATTAGGAAATACAAGTGTATTTTCTGTAATTAAACAGGTAGTAGCCATATTCCAAAGTTTCCATGTGGCCAAAATCTAACTCTCTTTCATTGCACCCCTTAAATATTGGCCAGTCTAAGCACCTAATTCCAATTCCTTACTCTATTGCTATCTTATACTTTATTTATTTATTCCACAGTTCTGTCTCAAATACCTGAAGTATTATGAGGGAAAAGACAGAATGTCTCCTGCAAGACCTTACAAGGCACATAAATGAGACCACAGCTGGCCTTATGTCACTTCCCCATTTGAAGCATGGAACCTGAGACCAACTCCTTGTTGTTTGATCTGAAGTGCCACTCCCTTTCCCTTTCCGCAACATTAATGCAGTCCCTTCTCAAAACCAGGTAAAGATGATACAGCTGCCTAACAGGGCTGCTCATGCAAGTTCTTAATCACTTAGGTAACAGTTACATGAAGAGTACGACAATAGTAAGAATTCCAAGTTTACCTAGGACTCTTCCGCAGCTGTTTTAGTGTATACTACTGTTTATTAAAAAAATTGCTAATGTTACAAACTTATGTACAAGGTAAGGTTTAATAGTATCCTTATCAGTAAACGAACTCAAAGATACTAACTTCATTGTTGAATACTATGTGTGAAACATGGCAAAGCAGCAAATAAAGTACAACACAAAAAAGTCTTGTTAACTCTGTGGCTAGAAGCTGAGGTGTTAACCTTTTAATGGAAGAATACTAACAACATGAAAATGGAACATCATACCTGAGTACACTAAAACACACTCATTGGGAAACTGTACATTACTGCTAACCATGCCTCAGTCTACTGTACCTGTAAAGAATCAGCAATCGCTTCACAAAGAGACAGGGAAGGTGGATAAGCATTTTAAAAATGTCTTAAAATTCTCCAGTGTAAAACACTGTATATGTATTTAAGTACAAACCTATAAGTGAAGCTGATGTTGTTGCAAAGTGACATTTTAGGATATTTCACATATGATTTTTCATATCTATAACCTTAAAACAAATCTTCCTTTTCAAAATTCATGCATATGTCACTCTCACTCCCCTGACAGATGATGTGCAGTCTCAATGAATACACCCAGACTCAGAATGACAGCAAAAAAATCCACAAGTGAAGAGACTTCTTTCATGGTCTGGCAGCACAGAATTCATAAAGCAAAAACTGTAAACAGCTGCCTATCAGCTTCTATCAGCAATAGTATCAAAAACACATGGCAAGGGTCAAGTCAAAGTTTATTGACAATGATGAACTTTGACAGCCTCTATTAAATTACTTCTTCCTTTAAGGTGTATGTGATCAAAGCAGCAGAGAGATTTTCACTCAGTCACATAACAAGCTATTTGTTGAGATTGAAACATCTGGTCAATATCTTCTAACACTGCAATTTCATGCACAGTTAGCAATAGGGTACATTTCTTCTCCTTACAAGGTCCATAAGGGTGGCACATATGGCTGATCATTTCATTCAAAAAGGTTTCGATTCCAGGCATTACATACAATTGTCTCTACGCTTTATAGTATTTTAAGTCTACATACCATCTTTTTCCATCATCACTGCTGTCTGCTCTACTCTTTGCTATAAAAGCCCACAAATATGACAGAGCACTTAGAGCTTAACAGCTTTTGACTACTGGAGTTAGAAAGCAGTTAAGGCAAGGGAATTTTTAAAGTGGCAGGTCTTAATCTATATGTTGTCAAGAATTCCCAATGCATTAAACTATTTACCAAAGCTCTAGTAATACAGATGATAATTTTTGTTGTAATAGCAAATGCTTCATTTATGAGGCATTCTTGACCAACTAGAGATCGTCCTTTTTACTAATTCATAAACTATTATCATTTTACAAACACTACATACAACATACAGGTGATCGTGTGATAATTATAAGAATTTGATGAATTCTAATTTTATTTCTCAATCTGAAATCACGAGAAAACAAAATGTTATCTATCCCAAATGCTGAGAAATGCTTGTCTTTAAAATTATGCATCTATGTTGCCACAGCAACAAGTAGTGGATAATATGAATTTTACTTCACCTCTCCATTTCTACATCCCAATCTTTTTGGTCAAAAGAGAAAGGCAGGCCAGTTGCAAACATGCCGACTGAAAGCACTTTCAAAGAATTTTCAGTTACTATTAAATAACCTCCATTTTTATTCAATTAACAGTTGATTTCCACATCTCGTTTCCACACTGGCTAACTCCAAGTAGTATCTGAACCTTAAAACCTTACCTAGCACTTCTAGGAAAGCATTGACTCTTAAACTCCACAATTATGCACTGTGCCCAGGTGCTGTACCAAGGCATAACAGAGGGGTGGGAAGGGAAGGGAGAAGGTAAAGAATTTCCATGTGGGAAAATTTACAAAGTGCTTGAACAGAGACATCAATCAGATGCCACTGACAATGCCTGGGCTTTTCTGGAGAGTGTGCTGACTTTCAGCACTACAGCATGTATTCAGTAGTACCTCATTGTTCCGAATGTAACCTAAATTAAAAAAAAAAAAAATCAAATCAGAATTGTCCACTAGAAACTGATGGGTTTCATACAAATATCAAGACATAGCTTATAGGTAACAGAACATGTTTACAGGTTGTAAACATGAGCCCAAATAAAAGCCTGTCACACCATGCTACAAAGGCTGACAATCAAGCCAGGAAAGCAACTAATTAGCTGTCACTTAGCACTAACAGCATTGGTGCAGAAATTAAGTAGTTAGCCAAATTCTAACTGTTTTTTGATAGGAGTGCAAAGGAAGAAATGTTCCAGGAGCTCCAAACAAGATCAGAATGATGGCATTAGCACTATTCAATTACCATCTTCTTTCGAAGAAACCCACAACAACTCCACCCTCTTGCAAAGGGTGTAAATACAGCCAAAACTGTCTTGTGTATGTACAGCAAGGCTCATAGTATTGTAGTGGAGCATTCCACTTAAGATGATAAGAAGTTTATTTCTTCTAGAGTTAATAAAGAAGTTTCTCCAGAAGACATTAGGAGAACAGAAGTTGTTAGTTTAAAAAAAATAAAATCCTAGTGTCTCTCCTCTAACTTCAAGGCTTCCTCTCACCAGACCAGACTAGGCACACTCTGAATGACCAAGACAAAACTTTGGAAAGGTGATTTTAGGCACTGAGTCAGCCTGATTAGGAATCAGTATTTCAGGATTGTCCTCTCCTAAGTGTGATCCCATACACTCTCTCCAATGTTCCACATGGCAATGCCCCCTCTTCAAGTTTCAACATTCTAAAGGAATGATCCATCTTCTAAGGAAAAAAAAAATGTGAACCAACGGACAATGAAAAAAAAAGTGAACGTCTGCCTTAGAGCTGCAAGTCTCAGAAATGCCTCTGGATTCCTCATGTGTGACTTCCTACCACATTTAGTTGGAAATGCATGTTCTGTGTCCACCAATAACTGTGGCTGGCACATAGACCAGGCTGAGATTCCAGGGGAATCCACAGTGTCCATGTGAACTATGACTTAGAGGAGAACTCACACATGCTCTCGCAAAATAACAAAAATAATTGCCATAGCATTCTCAAGAGAAAGTACTCCCTCAAAATCGTTTTATGTAACTGAAACCAATCCATTATTATGTTTCTTCCTATGTTATAGACATTGGTGCCATACCTTTAACAGTTCAGAAAGGAAGAAGAAACTTGTATAAAGTATATATTTTCACACTTCCAAATTACCTTTCAACTTCTTATCCCAGTACCAACTAGATAGAAAAATTAATACAGAATATTAGCTGTACAATAAGTACTTCTTTCTTATTGTTTCTTCTGCACTGCACAGCTTCAGCTCCCTTCTCCCCATCAGGACTTCTTGGATGGAAATACTGTAGCCCAGCACAGAGAACTTCAAAGCCCCTATGGCAGATGCTTTTGCTAACCACTTACAGGAGAGATACCATGCTGTTCCTCCATAGTAGTTAATATTATCCACTCACATAAATAGATGGTTTTTATTGTATTCACCAATAACTGAATGGCAACAATTTTATTTTTCCTATTTCTTAATTTCTTAAACATATAAATACTGTATTGTATTTGCTCCAGTTCCCAGGAATTTTTCCCCTTGCCAATTTCATCCGTAATGCCTTTAGATTTGCTGTGGTGGGACAAGCAATATCTTTGTCAAAATAATTTAAGAAGTCTTCTATTTGCCATAAACTGTAAAGATATTCCATTCTGATTCCCACAACATCAAACAAAACAGCAAAATATAATTATTATAGCTTTTGATTATTCTCAAACTGATGTACCCCTTCCTCATGGTAATTATTACATTTGATTGTAACAAATTTAACTTTTTAAAATTTTAACAAAACTATGACAGAAGTCATATATAATTATATGCAGTTGAAAGCAGCGCTTGTCAATACCTGAATTTCTTGGCACATAGCCCAAATGCTCTAATAAGTTCAAATAACTTTCATGGAACAGACAATTTATTCACCAACTCCTGTGTACTTCCATAAAAGAACTGCAAATTGCTCTTGAATTTGTTGCTTCCTAAATTCAATCGCAGCTAAGACACTTGACTCCCATGACCAGCTCACCCTCAACACTACCTTCCAGACCTAATTTGGTAGGACAGGAAGACATTTACTAGAATGCTAGTTTTGATTAAAAAATGAGTCAACTCTTTTACCTTTAGCTTCAAAAATAACAGGATCAGACCCAATCAACTTTAACTTATCTTTTGTACAACAGGAAATATTTTTTTTCAAACTCTAAAATAAAAATTAACAAACAGAAGAAATACACACATGAAACACTAAGGAGAAGATGTTCTGCTGACAAATGTACAGCCCTGATCCAGTTAATACTCTTTGAGTGAGGTGTATTTTGAAGTTAACGATTTCCTTCTCCAGTTTCCTCTGAGAAGCTGAAAAGGTCAGATATGACTGCGATCTCAATTAACTAAGTTTTACACCAGCGTAAATTTATTTACTTCATTAGAGGTGTGTATAATTTATGCAGATGCAAATGAAATAAAATACATACCTAATGTGACTATGTATATATGACCTTCTCATTTGCTAACTTATTTTTTCTTTTACCTAAAGACATATCTGCAAGTATGTGTATATATCTTCATTATTTCAATGTTTTAACAAACTACCTGATATAATATTCTACAATGCATGTATTGACTACTATTAAACTATAATTGTTAAGATAAGAAGACGTTTGTCAAAGATTGACATCTAGTGCGGGAGATAGGTAAAGAGTATCACTTGAAGTGTTTGAAGTAAATATGGAAACAATGTCTCATGTGCACTAAAGCATATGCAACAATAAAATGCCTAATTTTGAAGCTCAACAATTTATGAAACAGAATATGGAGTATTGGGTCTTTCCTCTTTTCCATGAACATGACAAACCAAGAATAACTTACGACTGGAATTCCTATAAGGGTAACAAATGATGGTGATTTGTTTTTAAAAATAATAAAGAGAGCCTCACTTTAAAAATGTTTTCATTACAGTCAGCATCCCAAAATATTCAAGTTGCAGGAACAGTTCCCTAAGCATCTTTCTTGTGTATTCAGATTTAATGAAGATCAAGTAAACCACCTGTCAAATCACTCAAATACTAGAAAACACTAAGGGACCATAAGTGACCCTTACAAAAACCATGTGATATGCATTTCAGTTCAGTCTTATGACCCTACTGGTAACAAGATCCTTCAAATATGGACAAAAAAAAAAAATATATATATCTGAAAATGGGCTTATCATCTATCCCCCAACTTCACAAATTTAGCATTTTCTCATTTACTCTTTCCTCTATTTTGGAATGCTTGCTATTGATGAAGATAAGGGTAAGGGTGAAACGCCAATTCAATGCACTTATTTTTGAAAGGCAAGAGCTGAAATAGCTACCACTAGCTATTGGAAAAAAAAAACAAAAAACAAAAAACAACACGTCAGAAATATCCAGAAGGAACCTCTTTCCTAAACATACTTGAGGACCTTTCCTATTAGCATCACAACCTGTATTTGCTAAAAAAAGTGTAAAACTAAATGAAAAATCTTGCGGCCAAAATTTGCTGTGACACACTCTGTCTCTGACCTGTACATGTCACAGACGATAGTCAATGTTATTAAATGAGACAGAAATCTTAAATTGATGCATTCAGAATACAGTAAACTTTATTCATTGTTAAGAAGTCTGATTTTTTTCCCCTCACAGGCAACTCCAAAAATGCAGAATTATCTGCTCCTCTTTATAATAAATCTGTAATAAAATATCTCCATCTGAGAACATATAATAGTCCATTTACTTTTTAGAGAAATATTTTTATGTGTGCTTTATAGAAAAAGATGATGTAAAACAGCCTACGTAATCACGTAATTCAATAATCTGTGTTGTTCTCTGCTCAGAGCCATTTACTGCTTTCAGCAGCTTCAGGCAAGCCAAACCCATATCCTGTTTGCACTGGCTGCAGGATATGCTAATTGTGAACCCTGAAAATCCAGCATATTCGACAGCATGTATTTAATCTGAACTCCTAACCGCATATGTGCTAATTAATTTGGATCTAAAATCATTATATGATTACTTTGGTATTTTGGATAATAATTTTCTCTAGAGCACAAAATCCATCATATTTCAAGTGTGCAAGTATATGTAAATGTATTTAACTTAACATCTAAGGAAAACTAAAATCAAGTGCTTTCAAACTACAAATATCTTCAGAAAGAAAAACTGCAACATAATTTTAAGGATTCTTTTCTGGAATTTTTTGATATTGTCATTATTGTTATCTGTTCTGCTAATGTTAATTACATCATTACATGATTTCCCATGGATAACAACTTGTAATTCCATCTACTTATTCTCTATAGAGGCAGAGGAACACAGTAGATTAGGAGGCTGTCAAGATGATAAAATGACATTGAATGCAAATTTGTGTTTGTAATATAGCATGCAAGATTTGGAAATGCTACTTAAAACAGAAGCAGCAAACTAGCTTCAGGCACTGAATGTATGCTTCAGGCAGCAAATGTATGAAAAAATACTAATACATTAGAAAATCTGAAGCAACAACAACAAAAGATTCTATCTAAACTTCATTAAGACAAGAATCTGTCAAATCAACTGAGAAGTAAGGACGAGTATCAATATTAGAACACTCACCAGTTATAACTGGTGTAACACCATTTCTCTTGACGCAAAAGCTAACAAGTAATGATATAAAAGGTTAACTCATTAATCATTATTTTTAATTTTCCAGAAGAAATTCAGATACTTTTAATCTAAAAGCCAATTTTCTGCTCATTCATTGATGGAACCCAGCTAATATCAGTGGGATTATATCAGTATGGATTAAAAGATATTTTGGTCCTATTCTCTTAATTCTGGTAAATTGTTAGTTCTTATACATAGTGTATGACTATTCAAGACTAAGTTCTCAGGATAGATAGTTTGCCCTATTAGTGGGCTGTGAGGACATTCATTAGTAAAGCAGATCACTTGAATACTCATGAACACAAGGCAAATACTAAGAGATAACCTTCTTCAACAGGTAAATTAGAAATGAACCCAAGTTCAATTAGTTCAAGTCAGCATCTTCAGTAACTATTCCTATTCCACCACCATCCCAAAACTAACAGAAACTTAAAAAAGGAAACTTGTATTACCGTCTTTACCTTTGTTAACAGAGCAGTATGTCATGCTTGGTGTGTCTAAATCTAGATTTATCGCTTCTTCAGGTTGCTCCCTCAAAAAGGAGAAATAATTGCCATAGCAAGGATTCCTTCTAGATTTAGCCATACTAAAAGCCCACCCTTCAGCAGCTATGGTTTTTATGAGTTGCCTCTCTAAAACTGAACCCAAGCATACTATCTTCTAGAGCTTTGTACACACATGCTAAAATAAACACAGTATTTTCCAACATGTATTTGTTAAAATCCCAGTCTAACCCAGTATTTTAACATATTGGAAAGTTTATGGTGACAAAGGTAGGAAAACAATGTTGTTACAGTCATGCCTGCAATTAAACATAGCATAATTGTGTCAACTTTTTTAAAAAAATAATTCCCTCCACTAAAAGCCACAAGTAGCATTCTGAAATCAAGGAACTGTATCTAATTTCCTTGCTAATCCGTTATCCATTTTAACAATTGCTAAAGTCTGAACAAAAGCTAACAGTGTTAAAAAAATGAGAGCTAGAAATACATGAAAACAAGTATCTCGGACTGTTTTAGAATAGCGTTTTAAGAAGACAACAACTCTGCAGTTCTCCAGTCTGCATGTTCAGAAGATAATAATGTAAGAAGATGTAAAAATCCTTTTAATCCTGACCTTACCAGAGATCTCACACATAGCAAACTCCAGGCACTACAACAGTAAGCTAATCTCCTCTCCAAAAAACTCTCAGCAACATCAAAAAACTCACAACACTGATACAGAAGTCTAAGCTTATCTCTCAGATGCTTTAGACTACAAACAAACAAAACAAACTAAATAAAACAACAACAAAAACACCCAAACACAAAGATCCTCTTTAATTGTTACTAAACTGTCAGTCCACACCACTGCCAGTTTGTACATACCAAGTTTAGGATTAGCAGATTGCATTCCTGTACACTGAGAAAGAACTAAAACAGAGAAAAGAAAATTCAGAGAATTTTACAGCACAGTGATGAATTCTGACAAGCGGCAGTGTGCAGTGATGGATCCCTCTTACAGAGTATTAATAACTTCTGTCAAGTATGTAGAAACTAGCCAATTTATGAAAGTCAGAGTTTGACGCTTCACATGAAATTTTTATTCAGAGAAAAATCCAGTGTTTAAGTAAAATGTAAACTATCTTAAATTAACGAAGCAATAATAACCACACTACACATACAGTCCTTCAATAATTTAATGGCTTAAATACATATCAAGATGTACCTTCTTCAATACACAGCTATTGCACAACAAACTATAGCAAGAGAGCACTTCTTGCTCACTTGCAAGCATCTCACTAGAAGATGACATTCACTTAGCTGATTTCCCTAGTAAAAATTCTACTTTTCTGTCTGGGAGAGTAACATCACCCAGAAATGTCCTACTCTAGTTGCTTGGAAAGCAATCACAGATTGTTCTCCCTTGAACAACCTATTATTCCAAGACAAGGTGTCCTTGAACTGTAGCAATGAAATTAACATACCTGCAAGAAAACCAAGCTATTGTTACTACTACGTGGGTGAAAGTTATTCAGTACATCACAATAAATTGTTTCCAGGTATGCAGATAAAACCCTGCTGCTTTCACCTGAATACATAAAATAATTGTCTTCGGCATATCACTAGAAATGTAAATGAACGGTGAGCATTGATAAGCAATTTTCCATCTGTATATTTTGTATCAAATGCCAATGAAAGCCTAAAATTTGGTTCAGAAAAGATGGCAGATAATAAACCACTTCAACATTTACTTCACTGTACTGTAAATATCATACCATACTCTGCTTACTCAAAACTGACTAAAATAATATTCACCTAAACAAAGAAATAAATACTATATATGCAACCATGTCTACCACAAAGCTCATTAAAGATGGAGCTGCACCTTATATATGGCAAACAAAATTACTTCTTCCAAATAGACAGTCTTGAGAACTGGACCACTCAGTGAAACCTTCCACATGCATGATAACTGAAGCTCCACTTATCTGTAGTCTTCTGCACAAAATGTAGGGTGTTATAGCATGCTTGGAATTTTATTTTTTTTTTCGGATCATCACAGCTGCACTCAAGGCAGCATTCACTTTCTTTTTCCACCACTATTTAAAATAACAGATGCATGGCAGAGAGGAGAGCAGGTTACAAAATCTTCAGAACAACCAAAATAAGTGAATTAGTTTCCGTTCCATAATCAGGCCTGAAATTGAGCCAAACAAGAAAACTTCAGAACTCCAACTACCCATAACTATCTGACTCAATGTACAGAAAATAGAAAAAATGAACACAACACTAATAACGCCAAATGGAGCAGCAGAAGGGGTTTAAATACATAACTCAGTTTGAGAACCTTAATTAAGAGAACCTCTATTTCAGCAAGTAATTCTTCATGAGGTTACTATAACAATGTTAGATATCAAAATGGCTGGCAGAAATAAGTCAGATTTTTCTATAAGCAAACTTTAATAAAGCTCTCATTTCATCTTATTTAATTGTACAAATAAGATGCTCCTTTTACTTCTCACAGGATCAACAATGAAATTTTGTGCTTTTTTGTCATGCTATATATTCACCATAACTGCACAGCAAGTATCCAAAAATTAACTGACTTGGCAAATCAAGAGGTTTCTGCACAGTACAAAGTAAACTAGTACATCACTCAAATACTTTTTTCCTTTGAGTCTAATGACCACATTTCAGTAACCAATGAACCAATGAGCTCAATTAATTCCTTTACTGCATGAAGAAGTTATACTTCTCTTGACATTCAGGCATAACTCCCACTAATGTTAATGGAAGTTACGCATGTTTATCACAATGAAAATAAACTCTTTTAGATACACAGTAGAGTCTGCAGACAAGTGTGAAGATCTTTTGAAAATGTACTGTACTTCCTAACTCCCATCCAGAAATGCTGTATGCTTCAGAAGCTGACCTATGTAGACATACTAGAGATAACTCTGAGTGGGACTAGTCATCATAACTGCTAGAAACTACTTCTGTTTGCTTGTTTTAAACAACTCTTTAATTCGAGAGTGATACAGAAAAATATTGAAGAGGAGACATTTTGTCTTATCTTTGGATGTGTTAAGACAATGAAACTTGTAACATTAAAGAACAGGCAAAAAAATCGTATGATGGGACAGTGATCACGATATGGTAGAAGTAGGGCAGTAAGTAGGATTACAACCCTGGACTTTCGCAGGGCTTTGTACTCCTCAAAGATCTACTTGCAGGAATCCCATGGGCTAAGACTCTGGAGGGTAAAGGAGCCCAAGAAAGTTGGTCAGTTTTTAAATACCACTTCCTCCAAGCCCAAGATAGGTGCGTTCC
>JAVSBS010002855.1:5487-29282 GCA_033124195.1 Coracias cyanogaster
CAATCTCTAATGTTGTCATACAACCCTGAGAGTTTAAGACTATAAATTTCAGGATAGTTAAAATTAAATCTATTGGAAAGATTTAAGTTACACACAAAATTAAAACCCAAATTATTTAAATCTATTCACAGGCTTTTGTGTTTAAAAAGTGCCCTCAGATCCTTTTATCAGAAAAAAAATCAGCTAAATACGTATGTATAGAGAGCAAATGAGAAGAATAAAACAACAGCAAAGCCAATAAATGTGTCTTATGCAACTCTCAATTTTAGAAGATTGCCTCACTTAGGAAGAAATGTGAAACTGTTTTTATAATACTGTTCATTTCAGACTCTCTATTACATTTCTTAATGGTAAATACAAGTAAGCATTCTTCCCTATGTTTTCAAGTGGCAAAAACCATATAGAGATTAATTGTTCAACAGTAGTAAAAGTCAATAGTGGAATTAGAGCTACAACCCAGAGTTCTGAGTGCTAAAATACAGACCATATAATCTTGCAGATTATTTCTTTATTCTCAGAGTGCGTTCAAAGGGGATATACGCACACTGAGACCTACAGTTTGAGTATTTTCTGTCTTCCCTCTCAAACGCAGCTTGAATGAGAGTCAATGCACCCATAGTCTACTATGGTGTAGTTATGCTTCAAATATTTATTGGAGAACTGAATGCAGGGCGTTTGGCTCCATCTGTGTTTGATATGATCTTATCATTTTACCAAGAGGATTTGAGCTTGTGTAAAGATGTGCATCTGCTTTCTCCCCTTACAGGAAGACATAGGATTCTGGTGTACATCTCCTAGTGCAAACAATGAAGTTTTATCAAGTGGATGGTAGAAGCTTTATGTCTTGAGAAACAGGTGTTGAATTCCTGCCTAGAGAACATACCTGAGGATGGTATGCCTTGAATGGACATATGTACTGCATACTCAACATTCTTGTGTGTCTGTGGCTGTGTAAAATTTCCTTTTGTTTAGACCATTCAGCTAATTAGTTGTTGCTCAAATTACAGAGAACAAATTATTTAACTCATCAAGAAGATCCTGTGAGGTGTGCAGTATCCTCAGATCATGGTGAAATTAATAGGAAATAAGGATACCTGTGCCTTCAAACATTTTTAAGTGTTATGTAGCCTGGGAACACTGGATAAGGTCTCAATTCATAGATGAGAATAATTCCCTCCTACTGTTTCTTGGACAAACTTTCAGATTTCGTTTGCATGCTGATAAATCATGGTCTCATTTCTAAGTAAAACACAAATACAATAATTCTGTTTTAAAATTAGGTGAAAAATTAACCATTCAGAGCAACCCAGAAATTTAATTATGGTAATGATTGTTATTATTCAGTTAGTTAATTACTCACTTTTAACATATTGCTTATCATCTTGAGGGCATTTTGTGAACATCAATCAAAATTTTAAGTCCAAATCTCATTTTTAAGAAGTGGACTTCGTGATCGGAAACTTGGGTATATATTTATTTCAGAGCTACAAACTCTTATTTTTCTTGCTGACAGCATGCCTGTTTAAAATGCAAAGAATGACCCTAATGAGCTGATCTTTCTGCTTTCTGACGGGGATACTGGAAAACAGGGATAGCCATAAAGATGCTGAGCTATCCTGAAGCAAAAAAACTATTTGTTTGAAAATGTGAGATAAAAGCAAAAGAATGAATGGCTTGGGGATTCATTTGGCTTTCTGAACATCACCAAGAGCCAGTGACTACCATTTCCTTCTGGAGATCTATTCCAGTTTATATGCTGAATTAAAGCACACCTACTTTTTTTGCAGAAAACGTTGTGCTGATGTTGCACAGAATCAGTGCCATGCTTGAAACTTGAGTTGAGGTATTTTCCCCCTGCTAAGAGTTCACTGCAGTAACTGCACATACTCTGAGCCTCAGCTGCTTTGAACAGCAGCCTGCTATAGAGCTGATCGATTGCCACGGCTGGATCCACAGCTACTTCAGGTAACTTGAAAGGCCACATAACTGGAATCCTTAAAGCAATTCATCTGTAGCTTTGACTCATCCCTGGAACTGGGTTGAATACAGTGCTACATGATGTGTGTATGCCCCTTCTGACTATTTACTCACCAACTTGTTAGCTACTAGTTTCCTTGGACAGTGAGAATTCAGTAGACATAGCCAAGGTAGGGAAAAGGTAAGGACTGGCCTGTGAACCTCTCTAATCTCTCAGCTCTGTGATGCAGTCCCATGTTCTCTTCCCAGCTTCTGGGTCTTGGCTGTGGCTCTCCAACAATCTCTGCTGATGATTCCTGCCTGCCTCTGATTCCTGCCTGCCTTTGATTCCTGCTTGTCTCTGATTCCTGCTTCTGCCCTTTCCCAGCATCAGATTGTTCTGCACTGCTGAAGTCTTCTCTCATTGTTCATCTTACCAAATAATTTGTTTTCTTCCTACAGTCTGGTTTACATCTATGATTTAAGATAGCCCTTTGGTTTGTGATAAACCTTCATAACACAAATGATTGACTTGATTCTACTGTTAGCATGCCTCCTTTCTCTAGTGCTCTGGGCCTGTTGTACAAAGGTGTAAGTCTAATCATTCTTGGTCTTCCCCCAAAGACCAGAAATACACTACCTGTCTTGTAGAGGTCACCTCCAACAGAACATTTTTAATATATATCAGATTTAACCCTTTTGTACATGAGGGCACATCTTTCTACACCATTAAACAGTAATGAAGAAGAGACAGTGATGTATGAATGGTTCTACAAAATTGCTCTATTATCTAAAACTGAAGCAAATATGCTTTCAGACAAATAAACATATCTGTAACACTCCCATTTATTTTCTGTACTGCAGTCTTTTGCTGTTGCATCTCATATATTTATTAGGACATTAGGTGTTGTTATATTTTTCCTCACAGCTCTTTTTAGAGAAGCAAGATAGTCTAGAAATTGGAAAGGCACAAGGAAAGGCACAGAAATTACTCTGGATGCTATACTGCTCAATATCATTCCTCTATAGGCAAGTCTACACATGCCCTTTCTGTTGACCCTCAAATCTTTCTGGATCTGAGTCAGCTGTGGTCTGGAAGGCATGTAGCTGTGTTTGTATTTAACCTGAATAAGCATACCCTTCACTTCGTGTCATGCTAACACAACATGCCCTCCATTACAGAGCTAGTTTGTATTGTTTGGCCACAATAATGTATCAATGGAGATACTTTCTGTGTCCAATCACAGAAATGTGCCCTGAATCACAGCCACTGTATTTTGATACCTCACAGGTAGCTTGAGTCAATCTGAACCTGACTTCCAGAATGCTGATCATCCAGCACCCAAGGAGTGCAAAATGAAACAGAAAAATCTGGTCAGCAGTACGCCATCCTATCAAATTCACATATGAAGAAGCAAACAATACATATCTTAATGAAATAAGGTTAATTAATGTTTATAAAACATGCTGAAATAACCAAATGATAACACAGTGTGTATTGTACCTTCATAACGAAAGTGTTATTTAAAATTATCATTATTTCTATACACATATATCTTTTTTTTTCCTTTTCTCAGAAAGAAAAAAAAAGAGAGTTTGTTTTCATTTCTGTATGCTGTTTTACTCATCTGAGTTATTTGTAATTCTGAACAAGATGCACAATAATAATATTGGTATCTCCCAGCTGATTATGTTAGAAAGGAATATTTTTTTGTCCTTAATTGTGAATACACACAGTGTATAAACAATTCTGTCTACAGTCTCCATTTAATTAAAAACACGGTATGCAAATTATGGATAAACATTTCCTCAAAAGCCAGAAGTCTTTGTTTTCATGGGCAGAATAGGTCTAAAAAAACTTTATTTTTTAAAAACAATATCATTTGGTTTCAACCATAGAAATATTCCTGAAATAAAAAGGAACAACAAAAGCAGACTCCTGTTACATAACAAGCTAGATAAAGTGGGAAAGACAAATATTCATAGCACAAAATGGAGGCATCTCCAGCAGATTGTCTCTAATCCCCTAGGGTGAGATAGTAGCCACAAGCAGGGAGATGCTGACGGCTATACCACCTGATACTGGTGTGATTAGAGGGCACTCAGCATCCTGCAGAATTAGCTGTAGTGTATTGTACTGTGCCTTTTGTTCATCAAAGAGCAGCTGCTAAGAGATCTAGCCTTCAAGAGCATACAGCTGACCCCACCTGTTACATTTCAGTCCTATGTGTACTCTATTGTCTAGGCATGCTTTATCTTTGCTGTAGTTTATGATTTCTCTGTCCCAGACTCCAAGCAGAATGCTTTGCATCAACTTTTGATTGGATCTGCAAAGAGTCTTTATACAGGATTTTCCTTTTAAAATACATGGTACCAAAAATGTGGTTGTTCGCAAAGGAGAAACAGCAATTTTTTTTCACCCACAGTTCATTCTTGCTTTAAGAACAGTATGTTACAACTACAAGAAGACACTTTGAATTCTCCATAATGTCTTTCTCCATAGTTTATCTTCATTTATGTTTACTGCAGCTGTTCACAGGTTTAAAGGTTTGTTTACTATGAAAAACGTTTTGATGTGGAGTAATGAAATAATTCATATAACTATATGTAATGTTTTAAAAGAATCCTAAAATTAAATGCGACCACTGCTAAAAGATGTAATGCAGAAGCATAAAATATGTATGAAATTATGTAAATACACTGGAAAATGTCTTCCAGTTAAAATTGTCTACCAGTTTTCTGAAGGCTTGCCAAACTTGAAATAAAAGCCACATTGAGCAGAATGTTTAGACATCTGGATACCTTTCCTTTAAATTCCAGGAAAATATTCTGTATCTAGTTTGAACTACAGCTACCTAAGTCGCTATTTCCACCACAGTCAAAATAGTTATTCTTTGTAATTTCCTGTTTGTCATATTGCTTCTCTTCAACCAGCTGATCAAAGATACCCTCAATAATTTTGTAACTGTTTTTCCTGTCTAATTTTCTAGTTAGTGTTTTACCAGGCTCAAGATTGCAGGCCAACTTTTTTTCTTTGACCTGTCCAGGCTTTCAGTCTTCAGACTTTGGACTTCATTCCACTTATAGTGCTGTACAATTTATTAAAATTAATTGAACACTGCAAAAAATATTAACAAAGTCCAGCAGTTCACCAAATTAAATGTTGAAAATTATTTCTGCAGTTACGTTCATGTCACGCGAAATTCCTTGAATACTGAATCTATCTCAGGCAATTTTATACTGTAATAAATCTAGGAAGCAGTCCTTATACCATTCTGTGGCACTTCTGTTTTGAAGGTAGCTTATATGGGCTGGTGAAAAAAATGAAAGAAAAATGTTTGATTTAGCTTAATCACACAACAAATACTTGATCTTATTGGAATTTCACTAAAAACCTTCCAGACTGAGCTTAGGTTTTGTTAACCTATACTTAATTTATATACAAACAAGTATGTTAGTTTTCTACTCTGACTACATGAGGTAACAGATTTTTTTAGGTTCTACCCTTTTTAGAAATCAGAAATCACACTTGCTGAACATCAGTGAGATAAAATAGCAAGAATATGAAGGTTAATGTGTTTAATCTCTCCTACATATCAAAACATCAGCAAGAAATAAACTATATTTATTTAGCCATAGTTTCATCACTAAAACAATGTACGGTTTAAAGATAATGCAGAAACTAGCTATGTGAACTACCAGTGCCCCAAGCAAAAATTTTCCCAATAAAGCAGGTTCAGGTTTCCATTCCAGGACTTTTTTCTCTCAGCAGATAATGTATATCCATCACAAAATGTATGAAATCCAGTGAAAATTTCATTCTAGGTGGAAACATCACAAAGAAGTAAAGTATTTATTGACAAATTTGTTAGGTTAAATTCACCTTTTAAATGTCACTCTGTGAGGCAGAAGCCAGTATGGTGTGTTATATATAAAAGTAATTTATTAAATTTAATTTTTATTACTAATAATATAAAAATAAACCATCATCTTCCCCTTGAGTTTGAAGATCTCTATCCAAAACTGAATGTGTAAAGGTCTTCACTCTAGTGGACCTGGATTTCTTGCATAAAAATATATTTGAATCCTGCATGCTAGCAACATACAGGTGAGTTATGTAGCTCAGGTCCATCCTAGTCAAGAAATTAAGTGCAGCCTCAGAAGCCCAAATTGATGAATGAGCACTACTCCTGTGAGAAGTCCTTTTGACATAAAATGGATTTCTGTGGATATTTCTTTACTGTGCAAACAGGGTCTCATTACAGGTCAGTGAGGGTCTCTATTTCACTGCAGAGGATATGGTGAGGGATTGTGGAACTCTCCCTGTAGTCCTTACAGCTATCTAATCCCAGTGTGTCCTAGTCCTCCAGAAACAACTCACTTGGGAAAAAACAGGAGGAGTTGATAGCTCTTTTATTGCATATCGTATTTGCAAATGTTGTCTACAAGCATAGAAAAAAAGACAACAGTTAGCAACTATGCACAGATTTTCTTTTTAGTTAGAAATTGTTTATTTAGAAATGTTTATCATATGACAGAAAAAATAATTTACTTGTGGGTAAGAGAGTTACCTGACTGGTCAAATAACAAAGAATATTGGGTCAGTTCTACAGCAAGTAGAATTACCTGAATATGACTATATGGCATTTAACAAAATTGCATGTCACATTGATAGGAAGCCCAATCCTGTCAACAAGGCTGAAAGCACTTAATAGAAAGAAGTAATAAAACCAGTTAATATAAAGACAAGCAGAGATAAGAAGAGCAGCAGGGTAAAATTTGCTTAAGAACACTACTATTCTTCTCCTATGACTTCCCTTTAGCACACAGAAATCAGAATATATTGTGTAATACTTATAGATCAGCAATGCCAAAAATGTATATTACATGTGGAAAAAAATTAATGCAATATTTAATGAAGCTAAAAACAGCTGATGTCAGGGTTCTTCTAGTAGCATTATCTGAGTCATGTTGCATGTATGTGTAGTTTTTTTAATCTTGCTTTCCTGATTGCATATATTGGTTGAAGGGCATAGAGGGCATAGAGTGTATAAGAAGAATGAATTAAAACTTGAAATCTTAATCTCTGTCATTACTATGGAGTTGATTTTTCTGAAGTCTCTATTTCTGTCAGGCTAGCCAGGGAAAAATGCTTATTCTGATGTCATGAAATATAGTGAGTGTTGAAGAACTTGATGCATGCTTATAGAAATTCTTTAAAACACATCTGTTCCTGGGGGTTGTCAGTGAATTTTATTTTCACAGAAACAGATGAAAATGTGCTAATTTCACAGAGCCAATGAGATGTATGGCAAAATGACCTGCTTAAGGTCACAGTAGCAAGCTTAAGTAATGCTATTTAAAACAAATACAAACCACATAAAAAAGTCTAAAATACGAGGTATCTACTTGGGTCAAAGTAGGGCCACAATGCATTGCTCCCATGTTTACTTATTTACTGATTACAACAGCTGCTACTTTTCCCTCTGTTGTCTTCAAAGCCTGGAGCTATGTGGCTTCTCCCTTTCCCAAGGTTACTCAGCTTGAAAAGCAGCACAGTTGATCCTTAAGAATTTCCTCCACAAAATTTTGCATATTTGCTCAAGAGGAGAGGTCAGAAGATAAGGGGAGAAAAAGGATTTTAAATCCTGGAGAAGCCAAGCTGTTCTTCAGAAGGTGCCTCCATACTGGCCCCGGGCCACCCTGAACAGCAGCCCTGGCACCCAGCAAGGTGACAGCAAGTACCAGGATGTGTTCCTGACAACAAGTCTTGGCTGACCTGGTACAACACATAGAGCCAGAAGAAACAACTATTGTCCGTTGTTATGTGACTTCCTCTGTTGGGAGGAGATGTGGTGACTGGGTGCCTTATATTTTTTTTGTAGTTTGTTTTCATTTATGTATTTATTTGTTTTAGGGGTGGTTTTTTTCAGCTTATTTTTATCCTTTTCCATTATGTTTCAGAGATTTGTTCCAGACTAGTAGCCTATTGGATGGAGAGATGACAATGTATAGAGCACACAAAAAAGTGTGACGAATTGCAATGACAAGGTTGTGTTAGTAGCTTATGAGGTAGTGAAATGAAATCCTGAACCAGGGAACACAGACAGTGATGTGTTACAGGCATCCAAGTTCAGAGAGGTGGGGAGGATGAAAAAAAGCAGTAGGAGCCCTGAGCCGGTGAAATCATCACTGCCATTACTGCCAGCCTGTACCATGCCACTCATCAACAAATTAAGTTATTTTTCTTGCTCTCGGTATCATGGAGTAGAGTGATGCACTTGATGTTTAAACATCATGAAATACGTTATTAGACATGCACAGCTGGAAGTAAAGAAATGAAATGTTTTGGTCAGAAGCTTTCAAGCCTGCTGGATGAAACATTTAACATTTTACTTCCATCTGTTTATGTCTTACAGAACTGTCTCGAACTTAATACTTCACACTAGAATATCCAAGAACTTTGGGGAAAACACTTTTAAAAATCGTCCTCACCACCAGTCTATTTTGTCTTTCTGTATAATAATCATGAAAGAATTTAGCATAATTCTTACAAAAAGGTTGAGCTAGATTCTTCACTGTCTTTTAGCTAGTAACCAAAACTATCCTTATCCTAGCCACCATTGTGTCTCAGCATCTTCTATGATGAGTACCTCTATAGATTTTATCCTTGCAACCAGTAAGATGAAAAGACATTTATCCTATTTTTCAGATGGGGATCTGAGACATGCAGTTCACTCGAGAGGTTTTCCTAAAATTTCACTCAGTCTCTGATGGACCTAACAATGAGACCCATGTTTCTTTCAGTGTTATATCATCCAGACTAATCCTCCTAAATTTCCAGAATCTAAGACAAAGGTAGTTGTCAAGGCCGAACAACCTGAATCACCAGCACAACCTGCCCAGAGAATGCCGTATAGGGCTAACATAGGCCCCTGGCATTGACTGGTATTTATATTTTCTTTGGACTAAGAATTCTTTCTGTACTAAGGCCTCTAAGAACACAAAGGCAATATCCCTACTTTAATGTGTATTTCTTTGCTGTTTGTTGATATCCAGCCTATCCACTTCTCAAATCTCCCAGACTCCTCAAGAAAGAAATTTTCATTTTTATTTTTCATGAGCCAATCCCCAAAAGAATGATGGATTTATTGAATTCTAATATCTTTACTCTGAAAAAATTTATTTTTACTATACCATAAAGACATATCCCAAGCCTAACTTCCTGAGCTTTCTCTCTTCACATTTGCTACACTAATGACTAAATTATCACACTTAACAGAGCAACATTTCCAATATTTAGTGTCACCTCACAAACCTCTACTGTTTTTTGCAAAACTAAATGGAATAAGGAATCAGTGTTCATCTTTTGATAAACTGGCATACATGTATGTCCCTGTAGAAAAGTAAAAACAAGATAGTAATACTTCATACACTTTCAAAGTCCCTTCATTCTGGTTTCTGCTTTTCCTTCCACTTCAGACAGCAGAATACTCCTTAAAATTTTACATGAATACTCAGTTTATTCCTTTTTCTCCCTAGATTTTCAAGTTCTGATGTGTTACGGAATTTTGTTAAATTTATATTGCAATATGGAAGTCCTTAGGGGAAATCATGGCATCTGAATAAAATGCAGCTTTGTTGTTTGAACTGTTTGGCAAA
Source organism: Coracias cyanogaster (assembly GCA_033124195.1). Lineage (NCBI taxonomy): Eukaryota > Metazoa > Chordata > Aves > Coraciiformes > Coraciidae > Coracias > Coracias cyanogaster. The sequence goes on from JAVSBS010002855.1 coordinate 15,106, forward strand.
AAGAATGTAGAACGTATTTCTTGAAATCAGGGTGATGTTGAGTCTCTGGTTTGAAGGAGCAGACACACAAAGAACTTCTATCAAAAAGAATACGGGGACATGACAGGATTAGCTAAATAAGTACAATCTAGGGGACAAAATGCCAGGTGATAATGTGCTGGGAAAGAAAGGTGCTAGCCAGACAGAAATTAATAACTGGAAACAGAACCCACCCACTTAGAAATTAGAAACCAGGCACAGATTTTACCCAACAGCTTTTTTTTTTCTTTTCAGGCAAGCTTTATTCGAATAAAAATTAGCATACTTACTACAAGGGCAACTGTATGGAAATCTGAGACTAGATAAGCTAAAGATTTCTTCCTGCAGGTTGCAAAATCCTCATTAAAAAGGTGCTATATCATAGATAACTAAAACAGTAATATTAATGCAGAAAATTAAAGACCAATCCAGGGTTTCCAGTACAAAAATATGCCTTTTTGTGTGGTTAATGCTAAAGGTTGTGTTGATAACAGAATAGTCATGATAATAAAAACAGAGATTGGGAGGATTACCTCAGTTCATCATACACTCATCAGACAAAGCCAATATTTGAGCCTGAAATTAATCCTAACACAGAGAAAATGAAAATGCAGATAGATTGTTCACAGGAATCATTATGGATAGCTAAAGAATCAGCATGTAAATTATGTTGCATAATTTCAGATTTTAAACTGCTGAGCACTTGTTTAGAGTAAAAAAAAAATTCTCTATCCTTATATAAGGTTGGTCCTCTGTTCATAAGGAGAAGGGCTGTAACCTTTTAACGGTGTCAAAAATGTCTAAGTAAAGGTATTGTTAAAAGCTCTTCTAAAATCAGGTCAGGTTCTGGAGTTAGATAAAGACAAAACAAGTAAGTAAATTGAAAGTTCAACAACTCTATAGTGTGAGATAGATCTCTAAACTAAGCTACAATAAACCTCCTCTAAGAGAGATAAGGATACAGAATGCTGGCTGGTTTACTCTATTTTGCTGTAGAACCAACTGAGTCTGGAGAAAGAGAAAGGGCATCAGAAACTAGAATACAATGGTTCTGATCTTCAAAATAGTTCTTCTGTTGGGCGTAGAATACAGGCTTCTAAGCCAGATGTATGCTGTAAAACTCCAAATGTACGTGCACCAAAGCTGAGTTGGGAGTGCACAATGAAAGCCTTTATATAATCTAGAGTCTGCTTGAGACAGTATTGTAAATGATTAATGATTATAGCAAATTTTAAATATTAATTGCTTATGAAGTGAAAGTTTACATGAAAAAAAAATGATCTTTTTTTTTAATGACTTAGGTGAGTATAGCTGTGCTCCAGTTAACTAAATGAGGTTATAACCACACCTTGCTGGCATATTCTTTATACAAATTTGAAAAGAAGCCTTCATACTAACTGCATTGTACATAGTTTAAAGAGGCCTTCATACTGCCCGATTTACAAGTAAAATTTGGATATTTTGTTCAAGGTCATTCCTTCCTGGAGAAAAAATGAGTACAGTTAAGGACATTTGTAGCCTTATTTTAATTTAAAGTGTATAAATTATTAAACCAGAAAAGTCATGTTTAGTTTACCTTTGACTTTAATACATTCTTCTGATGCTCCTGATGATTAGAAATTATAAACACCAACAACACTGAGAAAGACTTGGGAAAGCAGTCTATCTTACATCGTGCAATGTGAAAACAGTCAATTAACTGGGGACTAGAAGGGTAATACAGTTGGATTGGGCATATGTTAAAGCTCATGATGAGCACAGAGTAAATGTGGGATATTTTAACTGATGGAGATGCCAAATTTTATGCACAGATGAGGAGAGAGGTGAGGATAAAAGAGAAGAAAGTTGGTTTGATTGAATCTAAACTGACATCAAAGCTTAATTAATTTTGTAGGGGAACATTGTGGTACTATTTACTTCAGCTTCTTTCCTATCAACCCTCTATCTGCACATTAGATGTATCAGTTGAATAAGCTAGAACTCTTGCATGAAGGTTGGACACTGCTTAACATAGAAAGGACATAGTTCTTTTGAGTTTTGTAAAAAGAAGTTTCTTCTTTGGCACAGCAGAGGTAGGCAAAATTTCTCCTGGTTTAGGTTTTATAAGAGGGCTGGGGAGCAGAGTTTCAAGAAAATGGCCTTGGGATAAAGTGCTAAAGATTTTTATATTTTTCCCCCCACAATACAAATAAATAACTATTAAAATCCAGGGGTTTACAGTATTATATATGAACTTTTTGGCCACATCCTCTTTCTAAAAACAAAAATTATTTTCCTCCTAATTCTTGATCCAAACCTTAACATCTGTTTTCTCCTCTTAATTTTGAACTGTCACTATTTTGTTAGTTTTTTTGCACTATAAAAGAGAGATCCTGATCCATAGACAGATCCATTTTTCCACAGTCATGGAATTCCAATTATTTTCTGCTCTTTGTGAACTAACGGATTTGTCCACAGCAAGATATTTGTGATTTCCAGGTATTAATCAATGCCTACATACAGTCTACTTCATCTTTCCTTACAACTAAACCACTAAAATAGTTGACTGTAAAGCAGATTTCACTGCTCTCACAGTCTAGGTTTCCTTACATGCAATGCAGGAAATAAGGAAATTTATTATAAATATTATCTACTTTCTAATGTAGGTCATCTATATATTCCAGTAAATGTTTACCATCACCCTGCTGTAGTTAACCAGTAAATCACTAAATAGAAACAGCTCACTGTATACTTTTTGTATAAATCACACTAAAGGACTCTTTGTCACTGACTTACACAGTACTACAAGTACCCAATGATGAAAGCATGAAATAGATTCTAGAAATGTGCTCCTAACATATAGAAGAATACATATGGCCCGAGAAGCTTGAACATTCCGAGAAAGTATTTTTCTAGAATGTGATCAAATCTTTCAAACTGGCCCATGAGAGAGATGGAGCAAACTTTGCTTACAATTCCCCCCATGAAATTCCCTAAAAATGAAATAATAACAAAGCTGTGGGACACTTTTGTTCCTCTCCTATTTCTTCACCTAGTCTGTAAGTCTCCATATTTTAGGAATACAACTTGATGAGGGAAGATGTTATGGGACAGGGGCTGTACAATGGAGGGCAGGTTTGGGGACAAAGGTAAGGCTATGGCAGCAGGTTGCACCTGGAAGAGCTGAAATTCAGAGAGCATCAGTAGCAACATAATGCTGCAGCCTCATGCCGTAGCACTCACAGAGCTCTGTGTGCCAGATGCAACCGGCTGGTGAGCCCATCAGCTGTGCTTGGCACCGGACCACAGTGCAGCCCTGGGAATGCCTCAGTTGTCAGATGTTTACAGCATGAGACCTGACAGATCTTATCCTCCTTTTAGATGATGCTGTTTCATACTTCAGAGATCAATCTTGCACTCGCTTCTATCTGTATTTTTTATTCATTTATGTATTTTCTTCCTTAGACTTCTGGGGCATCAAAGTTGGGACATTAATTTCTCATCTGAAGAATTCAAATGGAAACCCTTAATGGTACCTCCTTTTCTACTGTCCAAGTAAAATGTTATTTCTCAAGAAATTGGGAATTAATACACCATCAGACAGAGCTGCACATGGTAGGAATCCAGAAGAGTGGCAGGTTGTCTGCAGCTCCCTTCCCTCCATCTTTACTGTCTAAGGCTGCCAAACTCAATAGCCAGTAAAAACAAGACATTAAAATGTTATCACTGACTACAGATGTATTTTAAAACCCATACCCTTCACTCTTTGCACAAGCTCATTTTTCACAGACAGGAAAAGCAAAGAACCCAGTAACAACGGAAAAATCATCTAGGAGGAGTGGAGGAAAGGGAGGCCCAAAAGAAGGTCCTCTGCTAGGAAGCAGAGAAAAGTTGGAGTCAGTTTTAAGTACTCACAGTCCCTTGGTAGAAACAAAGACGACTAGGTTAATTCCTCTTCCTGTACACAGTCAGTTTGGCACTCTGAGACACAAAGGTCCATCACCCCCGTACGAAACTTGAACTTCCTCAATCAGAATTTTTAAAAGGTGTAATAGCTAAAAATCCCATGTCCTGTGCTGTGCCTGTCACTCTTTTCAGTCGAGGCACCACCAAAGAAAATAACTACTTGGTCTGTGGAACAGACACAGTCCACTTCTCTTTCTGCAGATTGCATGAATACATTGAGGATTACATGGATACATAGATATCCATGAATACATGGACACATTGAGGCAGAGAATGACTATGACTATAGTTTTGGTTTTCAGCCATAAGCTACCTCATGAGAGGCTGGATTGCAACACAACTTCCTTTTATGTTAGGGACTCAACATCACATGCACAATACCTATGCATCACCACTTTTAGAGGAGAGAGAAAGTTTGTTACGTTTCATGTAACTTGCACCTGATGTGAGGGCAGAGTTGTTGTGGAAAGGACAGTAGCTGTGTTGCTCACCTCAGATTTCATCAACACCATTTTCTCAAAGACATTCTTAACTCTGGCTGGACACAGTCTGTAAATATGTTTTGCCATATTATTTGGGATCAAATTAAACTCCTGGGTGTCCTGCTTGCGCTCGCTGAATCCTGTGGTGCTCTACAATCTCACAAAGTACCAGCTGCATCTCTGAACTCTGCTGCTGTCTTGATCCCCAGAAGGGCAATTTATAAGATCCTGAAGACGGCCATAGATGTCCTACAAAAAGCAGTGCAGACCTAACACTTAGATCTGTTAGGCATGTGTGTGTGTGAAGATCTCAATCTTGAATTCCTAACAGAATCAAGAAAGAAGCTTGGATCCCCCAAATCTAAAATTGTCTTACTGCATTCAGAACCTTACAAAGCCCTGGTAAGAATGAAAGTATAATAAAGAACATTTATATCCAGATCAAGTCATTGATACTAAAAGAGCCATTTTTCTAGAGAGAGAGAGCGAGAGGCATTAGCTAAATTAAATTAAGTACAGCCAATTCTGCAATGGAGATCAGCAGACCTGTAACTCTACACAATAGTTAAGGACAGGCAGTAAGGAAGGAAATTATGCCTAGCCGACAAAGTGTTCTCTAATTCATGAATATAGTTTAATTTTGTTCCATTTATGTGGCCTTTGTTTCCCTATCCAAGCAGCTGGTGCATGATAGTGAAATTCTGCCTTCACTTTTAATCACAAAGGCACTTTAGTTTCAATCAGAAATGCACTTTATTTTTTCAATTAAAAACTGTGAAATCGTTGACGTTTCCAAAACACACACTTTGTATCATAAAAGGTTGCTTAATCATGTACTTTGTTGTTAGAGCAGTTCCATCTTTCAAACATTTCCAAGAAGAACCTGCTTTCATTTCTGGTTAGGGTGCAAGAGCATATAAATCAGCAGCCATGCTGCTACTGAGGGTGAGGCCTGGTAGTGGAAGCACCTGCTTTTGACAGAAGTTCAAGCTGGAGATAAGAAAGTAAAGAACATCCTGGATTTTAGCAGCTTTTATCCAATCAGAGGCCAGAATTTTCTTAGCCCATGTTAATAATTATTACTTAATGACAACCTCAGATAATTTTACTTCCTTGCAGTAAATCTTCCTTGGATCTTGTGATACAGTAGCTCCTGTATCTGGGTCATTATTCATTGTTATACTGTATAATGTCACTGAAGGATTAAGATGATATTAGCAAACGCATTATGAAGCCACAAGTAATCAAGCTTAATATTGAGTGAGATTTGGAAGTAGAAAGTATTCAAACTAAGATGTTAGCAGTGTGTTATGGAAATGGCTTAATCTCTGGTTGTAAGTAGCTAATATATGCTGAATTTTAAAATCAGTGTGCAACTTCGATTAGCATCTCCTAAATACATAATCCCCATAGCAATCCCACTAAAAAATGGGAGCTTAATTGTCGCCTTACAGTCTAGTACCTTTCACCTTCACATAATGCTACCATGATGGCTTTTCAAAACACCAAGAAGGAGAAGAAGAAAGAAGAGAGAAGAAAATCAACCAGAAGAATTTGTCAGCAAGACATTTTAACACCCGTTTCAAAAGTCATAGATTACAATTTAAAATGGAAGTCCCTTTTTGAACAAAGAAGGAAAGGTTATGAGGAAATACAGTTTGAAATTGTTGATGTATAAAGCCATACGTGATTGCATCTGTCCTATAGCTCCCCCAAATGGATATTGCTGAAACCTCATGGAAATAAGAGCAAGAGGAGATTTGACTACAGTGAATCTCATTACTGCTTAGAATTCAGGTTGATGTGTCTCACATTGAATATCTGCTTTTCTCATTCAGCCTACTTTATGGACTGTGTGCCAGATGTGCTGTATGTGTTCTTCTCAGATAATCTTGAAAACATGTAACAGCCATGAAAATTATAATTCTAGGAAAAAAAAAAAATTGATCATTGATTACTCTTTTCCTTTATCCTACTCTCTTGTGTAAGCATCTAGGTGTACTGATTGTGAACTCTTTTCTGTTTCAATGCACTTAATCTTTGCAGGTAATGAAGTCAGTGGGTTCAGCTTTAGTTCTTTAGGTTTTCTGTGCTGGTTGTTTGTTGTTTTGGTTTTGGGTTGTGTTTTGGTTTTGGTTTTTTTTTTCTTTTCTCAGCAAGGGCTATTTAAAAATGGTGTAGCAATTATCTCTTTTCTAGCGCTGAAGTTTCTGTTTCTGCAGTTATTTACTTAGTGTTACACTAGATCAGGAAGAAAATGACCAGAAACACCGATGCAATAAAACAAAGGCTTTAACTTTTCTAGAACAATAGTGAAGCACATGAGATATTGCAATTTATTATTACAAACAGGCTCATATGCTGATCAGATATTGTTAATCACAGGAGATTCACTTCTCTAGTTTATGTGTTGTTCTTGAAGAAACAAAAAAGCCAATATAACTTCCCACATCCTCATCTACTTCAAGGCCTTTTTTGCATCAAATGAATCAGCTCTTTTATTAAATTACCTTCTCTGGGATTCTCAGAGAAATATCCTTTGTTTCCTTCATTCAGTTTTTCGGAGCCAGGGTGCTGATGACACTCAAAAAACTCTTGGTATCTTTACAGATTATTTCTTCTTCCTTGATTCTGTGTGTCACAATTGATTCCCAAATGTATTTGTCTAAATTTTGTTAATTGCAATTTAAAATCATATTCTAAAGGGTATACATTTAGACTATAGTAATTTGGAAGGCAAGCGGTTATTTCATTGGGTTGTCACTCCTTCCAGAATCACACCGCCCCCCCACCCCCGCCCCCGTCATATATAGATTCCTTGATATACATGCAATATCCTGTCGGTGTCATGCACTCTTTTCTTTAATCTGACTGACATAGCACATAATAAAATACTCACTTCAGTATATGTCTGTTGCATTTTGCCTAATTCTGGGCTTAGTTTAATATTAGTCATGAATATTTCTTACAACTGGATATGAATTTGAATATATAAAAGGCACATTTTATGTTCATGCTGCAACACTTGCTTCTCCCATATATTTTATTGCTTTCCCTGCTTGTGATGAATTAAGTCATCCGAAGAAAAGAAGAATGGAAAGCAACAGGGACTAGAGCCGTTATCTTTATCCACAAGCAGATGTAACATGTGAGAAGGAGAATTACGTTCTTGCACGTTATTTTCCATAAGTAACTCACAGCACTGAGCTGGAGGGAGGCATCTTCTCCAGTGGCCATTGCAGAAGGAAATAGACAATTCCAGCATATTAAATCTCAGACTTCTTTTCATACAAAGGTACTTTATCAGAATATATCAACAATTTTATTCCATATAATTTATATGGATTGTTTTCCAGGGGAGGTAGAGATGAGATTGACATTTTTTCCTCTTCTGTCCTGCTGCATGTCTAAAGCAATACCTTCTTTGGGTAAAAAGCTTTTTCTGATCCATGCTCTGGATATATGTTTGTCTGGGGTTTTTTTAAGTGGAAATTACTGTAATGAACAGAGAAGTATTGTGACTTTTTCCATATTCCTGCCAGGGAACTTTCCTAACCATTCTAAGAATGATTTCACCAAGTCAGTGTGTATACGACAGTCCACTTTCATAAATATATAATCATAAGAGTATCTTTAAGAAATCTGTAAAGCTGATGAAGCATTTGCTTTTTCCTCTGTGTACCTTGTCTTCCTCTTACATTTAGTGCCAGAAGTAGACTAAAGGTGAACCATTCTTTTAAAATGTATTTGAGCTCTATTACATAAGAACATAGAGAACTTGATCAATAAGGGGAATTTAATCCTTGAAGGCTGGGTTTTAAGATATTTCATGCAGTCAGATCTTCCTCACCAACTTTCAAAAAAATGGCCTAGTGCTTAGGTCTATCGTACTAAGTAATCTCCCTGAAATTTGGTCTTAGTTTAATTCTTTTATTAAACTGATCTTGAGGGTTGTTTTGGCCCTGGTTTCTGGTTGTTTGCTGGAGACATAAATTCAGATTTCCTTTTGGGAGGACACAGTTGTGGATTACTAGTGAGGAAATCCTCTTAATTCTTCCATATTATATAAAAACTGCCTTGCACAGTAATTAATTTTATTGTAATTGGAGAGTTGATGTTGATTCTGAAGATGTCTTATGTATTTTTTCAGTTTCTGAAGAATGCATTCAATGGAACATTTTATAAAAAATGAAATTATTCAACCGTATTTTACTTCTGTTATTGGACTAGTTACTTATTCATCTACTGATTAGGAAGAATTAGGTAGCATGTTCAGAGACACATTTCTATTGATTTATGATGTTTTCACCTTTTCTATGGGTATGTGTCCATCTGGAACTCATGCAAGTTGAGGTGGTTTTAACTTCTTCCTTTTTTTAAGACCAGGAAATCAATGTTAAGAAGGGATACAGAGGCAACGGCTGTTATTTCTGTGCTTCAGCAAGTCAAAAATGTTTTAAATACTTCAGCATTTCTGGCTTGCTATAACACACACCAAGATCTGCACATAACATGTTGCTTTTAGCAAGTCTATTTCACCATTTGGCAATAGTTCTTTTTTTTCACAAAACCTGAAATGGAATAGAGTTTCAGATTCTCTTTCAAAAATGCCTGTGTTCCCCTTGTTTTATTTTTCATGCACAAGTACAGTCTTTTCTGTCTACATATTGAGTGACCTTGTCTCCATATGGGTAGAAATGAAGGAAAAAATGAACCACTGTCTAAAACAGATTAGATACCAAACCTAGTTAGATCTTGCCTGATCCTATAAAAGTATGTCAGTTAGGGACTTACTTGACGTAAGGAAAAAAGATCTGAAAACACTATCCTATCTGATTACTTATTCAGCTTGATTATACTGCAGCCATCGCTTTATTACAGCAAAGTATGGTCATGCAAATTTAGCCCACTTTCCATCACCCATATAGCATGTTAAAATGTATGTTCATGCAACCAACCTAGAGCAGATTAATTGCCAAAACAAAACAGTGAAATCCAAATAGAAATTACTTCCTTGTTAGACAAGGCTTTTGTAACAGGGTCCCACATTGTTCTTGCTGAGTAATTCTGACATGCTTGAGAAGTTTTATGGCATTAATAACACTATTACAATTGTTCTGCAAATCCTGAGTTACTTTTTGCTATTGTCTTAATACCAACAGCTTTTTATATGTAATTATTGTCAACATGTATCTGTCAAGATAATTAAATAATTTTTGGATCGTTCTTTCTTTCTTTCTTTTAGAAGAAGACAAATGATCAAATGTGTGCGTGCATAGAAAAAAAGAAGCAAGAACCTCTGAAGGAAGGTTTCTCACTCTAGCAGTAGAACATATTGGATGTTACATGCTGGATTTAGTGTTATTTTGGTGAATGCTATAACAGTCAAATTAGCTAACCCAAAGGGAATGAAAAAGGTGTTTAGAACTAGTGACATACTTCAAAAAATGAGACTGGGTCAAGCACTATATGAGCACTAAAGCGAGTATGGAGTATAATAAAGCAACTTGTTTTTTTTAATAGCTGGGCACAGTATAGGTAAGCCTATTGTTCCCCAAAGGCTGCTTGCAGTTACTGTTAACGCACTTCTGTGCTTTTACCGGAGCCTTCAGTAGCTGTGACAGTGCTTGCAAATGTGATGCTCATGACAAGTCTGTCTACTTCTAAAACATGTGAAGAAAGCTGAACACATTTAATAATACTAATGGAGAGATTATCTTTAGCTTCTGATTTTTTTCCTTTTGAAAATAAAAGTGGGAGGTTTGTTTTAACACTCTGCCCTTTTCAGAAAGGTTGTAAGAAGCAATTGAGCCCCCTCTGAAAAAAGCTTCCCTTTTCAAGTTTTCCACTTAATTAAAATACCACATTTTAGCTTGCTAGAAATGAATTCTTCACCACTACCTTTTAGAGAAATAAAAAAATAAGTAATAGCAGCAATCCTCTGTCAGTATAAAAGTGTTTCTGTTAGTTTGTATGCACAAAGGGGTAATTATATACTTTTAAAGCCCCCATTAAAGAGCCAAAAACTGTTCCACAGCTTCTTTATTAAAGATATCAGAATACTGTAGATAGCATTAAAGGCTACAGGATTAGCCAATTAGACTGCATTAATATGCAAATGTCTGCAGAAAAGAATGTGTAAAATGTTTTGAGATTATTTAGGAGCGTAAAAGGAAGACTGGACTCATGGGCTAAAATGATGCTATTGTGCACATACAGATGTACGTATGTATGTTGCCTCTAAAGCACTGAAAATACATATTTTTGCTCTTAAATAAGTGTAATAAAAATCTTCTGATTGCTTTTTTAAAGGGTAAGCAGTTATTCTGAGCAAATTTTTTTTTAGTTAATATTCCAAAATAAGAAGGTTTTCACAGAGATTCAGTAGATGTGTTATGGATCACATTTTCCAGACATCTTCTAATGGTTTGGTAGACCACTGTCCTGTAGAATCCATAACAAGGCATGATTACCCCCTCCCTCTTATATAATACAGGTTGATTTGCACTGCTCTTTCCTATATTTTGCACGTCTGCAGTATTTTAAACTTTATGCATATTCTGTTTAACTAATTATTTAAAACTTGCAGCAAATTTTAGCCAATTTATCAGATGTAACCCCAAATTTCTATTTTAATTATGATGGAAAACAAAATATAAGGATGTTGAACAATTTGTATAGATTTCTATTAAATATTGAACACCAGTTGTATGTGTCTGTGTCTCTGTATCTGTGTTTTTGTGTTTATGCTGTTTAACTGCTCTGCCATCGAGTTCAGTATGTTCATCTTTTAAACAGAGCCCCACTGGGCTCTGTGTTACATTCTGCAACATACGATCCAACACAACTTATCACAGAGTGACAGCTAATATTTAAAAAACACATGTGTATTTTGAGGTTTGATAACTGCTATCAATCTCGATAATGGGTATAGAATCCAAAATTCTGACAGATTCCTAGTGGAAGGAACATGCATTGTGAACAGCGAATGTTGAAGAAAATGAACAAGAGAGGCAGATAGTCTGTGTATTTAATTATAGGCAAAACAAATAAATAATACAGAAAAAGCAATTAAAATATCTACTGAGGTTTGCAAATTCAGAAAGGCTGTAAGCTTACCAAGGCCACCTAGCTGGTTTTAATTGGACACTTTCTTATTGAAGATTTTGGGTCCTACCTTATGGATTATTTTTTTTATGGTTATATTTTCAGGACTCCCAGTACAATGCAACACAGCACCTTAGTTTCAAAGAAGTTACCAACACGGAATATAGTAAAATGTGTAAATGTGGGGCTTTGATGCCTTGAAAAGGCACTCAAGAGAGAGTTAATCAAGTTAGAGTGACCTCCAAAAGCAAAATCGCAGCACAAAGCATAATGGGTAATGCTATGTAAATTGTCATGTATGCAATCAGGATGTTGTTAGAGCAAGACCAAAAGGTGGTAGCTAATGACCTCTACATTAGATCTCTAGTTTTCCTAGGGGCTGAAAATGTCTCTGGCTGAGACAATAGCTACAGCCTACTGATGAGCATGGAGAAGAGTAGGACACCTGTCTACAGCTGCTCTCGCAGCCTCAGTGGACCAGATCTAGGTGCTGTTAACTGACAACAAGAAGTGCTGCTAAGAAGTTACCCCTTAAATCAGCACTGTCTTAACTAAAATGACTATTATTATTATTCCAATTTGGCTAAGGTTATTACAAAATCTATATTCTCTAAACAGAAAAAATTATTTTTCAGAATGAATATGTACTTACATAGGATACTTGGAGAAAAAACATTTATTCAATTTTGCTGCTTTGATTTTAATTCAAGAAATTTGGGGTTAACCCCCCAATTAATTCAAATAATTTGATACTATTTTACATTGAAGCAACTATTCCATAAGTCTGATTCCTTCTGCACATTACATACTGTTTAAAAAATGAAAAGGGAAAATATTATTTATTTTCATTCTACATTCAATATAAAATCCACTATAGAATTTTCCAGACGAAATAAAATACAAGGTTTTTATTTATTTCCTATATGATTCCTTCACTTGTGTTAATAGAAAGACTTAGTCTGAAAAATGTTTTTTATATATATATAATTTATAAAATTACCATAGTTAATTATCAGAAAACAATGACTCTTTTGACAAAGGCAAGTTTATAATGTTGATGTTCTCTCAATACTTTACCTATTTATTCATAATACTTGGTGAAGGACTCCCATTTTACTTATTACCAATGCTTTAGACTCAAAACTAATTGTCATGGACAATTTTTTTTCAGTTTTCAAATAGATAAGAGATGCTAGGAATTTAAAAGTATCATTAATTTTATTTAGTATACTATGTTATTAAAGAAACTTGCTATCATAATCATGCATTTTGTACTTAGGTTACAATAACAATTTTTTATGACTCTGGCATGGATTTTACCACTGAGGTACAGAATGCAAGGGCCCAATTCTGCTCCTATTTAGAGAAATTGCCTCAAAAAAAAGAGATAATTTTATCTTGCAACACGTAATCTTATAGATGAAGGATGTCATTTTGAGGCTCTGTGTTGACTTATATCATCTATGCAGGCCTAGATTTATTTTATATCTCGGTATTGGTTTAGCTCATGACAAAATGTATTAAACAACTTATAGGTTACAAATATTTCCCTCAGGGTGAGTGTATTTGATGTTTTTCTCTGTTTTCTACATAACACCAAAATCAACATCACCTGAAACTTATAATAATCACATTGTTTCACTATTTTTATTTCTGAAGAAATGCATTATGTAACAAAGTACTGTGGAAAATGGCAGCCTTTTAATTAAACATGTTTACACATTAACATTTTACCTAAGTTATTTTTAGCATATTTTAGGTCATATAAACCATGTATATTTGTGTAGCCGTGATAATCCTCCTACACACAGTCGGAGAGAGACTGCAACAAAGGAATAGCAATACAAACCAGAGAACAATTCTGCTTGATTTTCCATTGCAGTCATTTTATCAGGAACAGGGAATATTTTACAGTCGTGTGCAGATGAAGGTTGCACGCATTCCCCAGCATTAAATTGTGGTAGAAAATGAAAAACCTAATAGCATTTTGATGTATTCCAGTTAGGTTTTCCATTAAGAGAAAAAGGTGATATGTTCACACTATTTGTCAGGAAAAGAAGAAATGAAGAAAATGTCGACAATTTCATTACACTCTGGTTATGTGGTGAAGTGAACTTACCTATTACGAGATAAAACAAAACTAAAAAAAACCAAACAAACAAAACCCCAAATAAAATCTTTTCAAGATATTATTAGTTGAAAACATTACTGTTTATAGTTACTTTAACTTCTGCTACAACTGTACAGTTGATGTACAGTACAAGCTGCACATTTTAAAAGGGAGATTTCATATCATTCACAGCTTTGCTAAAAAAATCTTGTATCCCTTTGAATGACATAGCACCAAACCAGTCCCATATTGTTGAACAATACTCTGATAAATCAAGTCCTTAAGAAATGTAACAGATAGTATAAAAAGTACTTCTAATTCTATCCCTCTTTTTTAAGCTCTGCATTTTTTTACAAAATATTTTTCCCTTTCCCTTCCTTTCCTTTCCCTTCCTTTCCCTTCCTTTCCCTTCCTTTCCTTTCCCTTCCTTTCCTTTCCCTTCCTTTCCTTTCCTTTCCTTTCCTTTCCTTTCCTTTCCTTTCCTTTCCTTTCCTTTCCTTTCCTTTCCTTTCCTT
>JAVSBS010002856.1:5047-39797 GCA_033124195.1 Coracias cyanogaster
AATAGATGCGACGCTTGAGGAGATGGTGTAGTGGTTAAAGAGATGCTGGGACAGAGGTTGGACTTGATGACCCTGGAGGTCCTTTCCAACCATAAAGATTCTGTGATTAAAAATGTGCCAGAAATTTGAAGGTGATGTAAGTATGTACTCAGTCCATTTGTTGCATTATATAATAGCTGAAAATCTAGAGCAGCCAGCATTCAGAATAGAGGACAGGTCTCTTTGAACATTTTCTCCTGAAATGCAGCGTGCTGGTGTTGTCTGCAACTTCACAAAACTTGGGCTTCAGAAGCTTTTTGCTCCTCAACTAACCTGTTACCAAAATTTTTCCTTAGGTTATTTATCAGCGCATTTTCTGTGTTGTAATTCAAGTGGTTTTTGAGGGTTATTTTGTTTATATAGAGGCTGCAGAAAGCGACGTACAGCTCCTAAAGCAGAACCTGGTACGTTTATCAAATCTCTATCAGAAGAATAAATTTACTAGATATGTTTAGATTAAAAAAAAAAAAGTGAGGTAGTACTAAGCACTGACTACGTGCAAGGACAGCATCCTAGTGCGATCTAACTCACTACTTAATCACAATGCAAGGGGAAATTGCTCTTAGATTCTACTTACCTTAAAGTCATCATCATCTTCTACAAATTTTCTATCCTAATAAAGATATTATAGTAAATTCTGAGATCTTTCCCCATAAAGCAGTTCCAGTACCATTTTCTCAGAACAGTCAGGGTAGAGCTAGTTGAGTTTCTCTTCTGGGAATTATGAGACTAATCTTCAAGTTCAGTTAGATTCTGATTGCTTGAGGGAATAACGTAAATCTGGACCATCAGCATCCTGACTTGTATTGGCTATTTTACAATATAATTTTTCAGAAACAGGTCTAGCTTGACCACAGTGTGTTTTGCTGCTTGTAGATAAGTTGGAAAATGTGTTCAAAGTGACTTATCTCTTTGATTTATACTTTGCATTTGATCTGTTTGAACAGGAGCAGAGGCTCGGATAGCCTTGGGAGAGAACATACCTTGCTACACTGCCACGCTTGAGTTTTCTAAGGCTACTAAGAATCATAGGTTAGGAGTGACTCCAGAAAAAGCTGTAAAACGAAAATTTGGGACTGGCACAGCATACTTTAAAGAAATTTCAGGAATATGTGATTTTATAAATAGCAAGCAAGCATATAGTTGTTTTGGTGTGGTTTTTTAAATTCTTGTTTTGGCTCATTCTGAAAAGCATTTTAACTATGTATTTGGTAGCATCTAAGCGCAAAGGTGCATCTGGTGGGCAGAACTGCCAGTTTTGCGTTTGTTCTGTCTGCAGGACTTTTTAATTCAAGCATAGCCTTAGGCTGGCATGTCTGTGTAGCCTTCAAAACAGAGATGGCTTCTAGTGGGCTGTGTTGCACTGCAGAGTAGTATTGAAATGGCACATGACTGCACCTAACTGAACGTGTTTTACCTTCGATTCCCCAGAATTTTCTCTCACTGGAATTATTTTATCACCAAACTTTGCTGCTAATTTTAAGTTATGCTTCTGATTGAACAGGGATTTTTTTGAAGGAAGGATGTGTTTGCTGGCTCACAGGAAAATTCAGGTGTTGGGGGGAGGAAAGAATTTCTAGAGCACTGCAGATGATGCAGAACCTAAATGATTCAAGTGAATCATAACTGGGAGACAGGGAGTACTGAGGAGCTGGTGCTTTTTTTGAGCCCAAGATCAAACAGAAGTGGAGGCATTACCTATAAGATGACAGAAAGAAATTTTGCATTTAAGGAGGTAGAACAAGAATGCTTCATAAGGAGGAGAAAAGGGAAGCAAGAGAGTTGTTTTTCTTTCTAGTGCTCTAAACGGTGTTTTTGCTGGGAAGAACATGGTGTGTGTCCTTAAAGAAGCTGGTTTTCCTCTGTCCTTTCAAACAATATTGACTTTTTTCAGAGTGCAAGTGAGGATTGTTCTTGTGCATTCATTTCCTAACCAATTACAGGGCACAAGCCAGCATTAAAAGGAAGCCTATTTTTAGAGTCTCTCAGTCAGCAGCGTAGCCATAATTTAAATTAAATTGAGAGATCTTGCTTTTGAGAGGTGGTCCCTTCCTCAAGAGGGTGGAGTCGAGCTTTGCTTTTGTTCTTGCATAGATTTTGTTTCTGTATGTTTAAGATTCTCTCTTCCATTCGTGATAACCAGCTTGTGATAACTCTACACCTTATCCTTTCACAAATTATTATTGTTATTGAAGTGTGCTAACCTTCAAGAGTTTTCAGTTCTGCTTTTTGTCTTCAACTACTCTCTGGGGACAGCAGAAGACTATCACTCTATTCTTGCTACGAATAATAGATTTCATTAGAATGTTTACCTTTGGATTGCCATAACTAGCGATTGAGAGGACCCTGGAATAAAGCTGTATAATTCTTCCACAGTGACAAAATATTTATTGTATCAGGTGACAAATACTGTGTTAGAAACTTATTTCCATAATATACATAAAACATTATGTGAAGCTTCACATTTTTGCTGGCAATAGTCTGTTGCTATTCTCAGCCTTTTTGGGTGAGAATAAAAAAAATGGTGTAGTTTTGAGGCTCGATGGACTATCTAATGTTGCACTCTGAATAGATGATTTTCACGTGCTGTGTCAGTGCTTTTCCCAGGTAAGGGATCAGTACTTTAATCTGTCCAAAAGTAGACAAGGTGAGATGGTACAGAATTCCTCAACTCTGATGGTAGTTGTGATGTGAAGGAGTTGCCATATGGTTTTCACAAACATGGACCTACCATCCGTGGTCAAGCACTTCAGCACCACGGCGTAACTTCACTAATGCATCTCTGCTGAACTAGAAGGAGAGCCTTTAATATATAATGTAACATTTTACTGCTACTTAGCTTGGAAAAAAAATCTCGGCTCTTAAATCGAAATGCGATGTATTATAAGGTCACACAGAAGTATAATTCTCTAACAGTAGTTGAGAGAGCAAGGGCACCTTGATGGTCCTGGCACCAAATTGCGGTGCCAAAAGATCACCAGGGTAGCAATAGCCGTAAGTCTGAGGGGTTACTTTGTTCTTATGCAGCAGCAGATTAATATTTGCAGTGGGGTTTGGGAGTTTTCCTATCCGTGTGCTGTCTATACTGTTTTTTAAAGTAATTCTAAGGCTCAAAGGGTATTAAAATATCCTTATTTTTATACTATAAATTATATATATACTATATATTAAAGTACTGGTTTTGAGTGAAAAAATGCGGGTTTTTTTCAAATGATAGCATTACAACTGAAAATGTAAATTTCATTTTGAAATAGCTTCTTCCCTGAGTGGGAACAAAGACTCTATCTACAGCCTTGCAATGAATCAAATGGGAACAGTTATTGTATCTGGCTCCACTGAAAAGGTAAGCAGAAAATCTGGTAAGGCTCATTCCACTTCTGTTCAAACTTTAGTATAAAGAGACCATTTCATTAGTTTTCCATCTCACGTCTGTAGCAACTTCTGGTTTTTTTCGTAGTGAGAGTAGATGCTTCATCTTAAATGGGAGTGTAAGGGCAGGATACAAATACCTGCCTCCGTGTGAAGATATACATCTATCAATATAGCTTTAATACACAAAGGAGACAATCAAATCATCTTGTGTAGCCCTGTCTCTATTGGACATCGTTACATTGCACCACAAGAGCTCTCATTTTGGGCGCACATTACTCAGGTGATTGTGAAAACTGAAGTAGTTACCATAGTTTACCAAGAAGGAAGTGGTGGCAGCAATTTGTAAGACCTCTGCAGGAGGTGGGTAATAAGACCCTGCAGGATAGTCCGTGCTCTTTGTTGTAAAGGAAGGTGAAACACCCTCAAGTCCTCTCTGAGTCGGCTCTTTTTACCTTCTCTGACCTTGAGAGAATTTTATTTCCAAATCAATATAAAAATGAAAATAGGATAGGCCAGCGAAGCATCTGAGAGGATTCTCAGAATCTTTTTTTCCCCATATCACACTATCCTCTTTCCAGTCACTTCTATTCTTTAATTTCTTTAGGCAGAAAAAGCCAGAACAAATTAAATTAAACAAGTGAAAAAAACGACATCTGATTATTAGAGGTGCATGAGATCTGGTTATATCTGTTTTGTTCTAATGAAGTATGGTTTTGGTGCTGGATATCAGTGCGTTTGGAATAAGGGTCAGTTTATTCAGAAAGGCTTGATTTTTCTGTAGAGAAAATGCATTGGTGGGAAGAATTATGTTAATGCCAGTTTTCCAATGTCTGTTTATGCAGGTTCTAAGGGTGTGGGATCCGAGAACTTGTGCAAAACTAATGAAACTCAAAGGGCACACGGACAACGTAAAAGCTTTGCTGTTGAACAGAGATGGCACCCAGGTATGTGCTTTAACTAGAGACAGCCATTTTACAGGGTGCAGAAATGTCTTTAGTCCTTTTCAATTTAATTATTTTGTCATAGATTACAGAAGGAAGCTTAAGTATTTTACAGGTATTTAGTGATTGGGGCAGGCTGGTCGGGGGAAAACTCCATTTTATTACAGGCCCATCTAGGTAGGGAGGGGTGGTTTACATAAAATGTCTGGAAACTGTGACTAAATTTGTTAACTGCCAGTCTTCGTTCAGCAGTGTCTTAATGGAAAAATATAACCATAAGAATTATGAAAGCATTTTATGGAAAAAATGATTTTAAAAGACTTAAATACCTGCTTGATTGAAGTGTGATGGTTGTTTCTCAGTGTCTTTCAGGCAGCTCTGATGGGACGATCCGCCTGTGGTCCCTTGGGCAGCAGAGATGCATAGCCACGTATCGAGTCCACGATGAAGGTGTTTGGGCTCTGCAGGTCAATGAAGCCTTCACTCATGTTTATTCAGGAGGGAGAGACAGAAAGATTTATTGTACAGATTTACGGAATCCTGATATCCGTGTGCTTATCTGTGAAGAAAAGGCACCAGTTCTTAAGGTAATTGAGTTTAATTCAGAGGAATACAGCATGGCTGAGGTTGGAAGGGACCTCTGGAAGTCATCTAGTCATCCCCTCCTGCCTCCTCAAGCAAGGCCACCTAGAACCAATTTGTGTCCAGACAGCTTTTAAATATCTCCAAGGATGGAGACTTGGCAACCTGTTCAGTGCTCGGTCACCCTCATGGGTGGCCAGTAGAAAAGTGCCTTGAGGTATAAGTTGGGTAACACGTGTTTACAACACCACATCCTCAGTGTATGGGCTTTCTCTCCTAAACTGTATCTCAAACTTAACTGTCTGAAGAAGATAAATGCCTAGAAGCTACTTAAAATATGCAAATATTAATGAAATATAATATGCTTCAGACATGAAAAGTTGTTTTTTCAGCAACCGCTAATACAGTTTCATTAAACTAAGCCGGCATTGCCAAGACTGTCAACAAAAAAGGAAGTTTCTTAGCAGCAATATATATATGCACAGGACTGTGTTAGAATATGTTGCGTTTTCTTGGGAACCAGGAGTAAAATTTATTGTGGGTTGTTTTGAACACCTAAACATAACGATTTCTTAACTGGAGAAAACTGCATGTACAAGTCTGAGTCTTTTGAGGAGACTGCTTTTTGGATGGGGTTTTGGTTTTTTGGTTTTTTTTGTTTTGCTGTCTGTAACTCGAGGTGACACGTCCTTGGAACATGTAGGCGTATAAGGAGTGTGCAACTGAAACAGATACCAGTATATAAGCAATCTGACTTTCTTTGTGAGTGAACTCTGGCTTGATATGTTCACATAAAAATCCTTGGTCTATTAATGTAGTTTTGAAAAAGCGAGAATCTGAGGAATTTCAGTTCAAAATGGAAAACAAAAGCTGTAGTCATCTGCACAAAGATCAGGAGGAGTCTGTAGTATCTTAGCTACAGTAATTCACAATTGTAAGAAATGTAACAGCAGAGCCAAGTGTATAAAGTTCTGCTTTTCAATTAGTACAGAACTTTTTACATTCTTATTAACCATGTGAAGTATCTGAGTGCAAAGTAATTGAGAAAATATTGTACTCATCAAACTGTCCATTAGACAAGATTGCATCATGCTAGAAACAACTTTAAGTACCGCTTGTTTAGACCCATTGAATCTGCTATTGCCCATGTCTGGAATTTATTTGTTGAATATTTGAAACAATTTGTCTGGAGTTTCAAAAATTGCAGCTTAGTTATTTCTCATTTAAATTTGGTATTTCTTTAGTAAACTGAAAGTAGTGCTGTTTCTGAGATACATCCAAGTATGGGAGCAGGTCTACACAGAGCAAATATTAATTGAACAAAGGAAAATTAAGTTAAGCCAGCCTGAAAGTATCTGTGGTTTCATTATTTAGATGGAACTTGATAGATCAGCTGATCCTCCTCCAGCACTTTGGGTTGCAACAACTAAATCCTCTGTGAATAAATGGGTAAGTGAAATATTTTACACTCTGAATTCAGTGAAGTCGTCGTGGGTTTTGCTGTCTTGGTTTAGGAAGTGCTGGACTGTTACTTGCACTTTGTGACTTGCTGTGATCTGTAAGCTTTCTTTAAAAAAAAATCATAAAATGCTAATATTGAAATTGATCAAAAGACATTAAGCTTTGAAGTATTTCCTTTATTCCTGCTGCTGTTAGAAATTATCCTAGTTGGAACTAGACACCTATTCAGCAGCGTGAACTGGGAGTTGTTACTCAGAGAAAAGCAAAGTTTATTCATTATTATAAGTCGTCATTTTTTTTGTTTCTTTAGACTTTGAAGGGAATTCATAATTTCAGAGCATCTGGAGACTATGATAATGATTGTACCAATCCTATACCACCCCTGTGTACACAGCCTGACCAAGTTATAAAAGGTAAGCAGCTGTTTTCCAGAGCACCTTATAAAATCTGTTGTCACTAGCAGAAAAGGTACATCTTTAAGATGGCTCAAGTTTTTAGGTGCTTGATACTATATATTTCAACCAAAACTATGTGCCGCTTCTCATCTATCTAGTGGTAGTTCTGGTTAAAATAGCATTTAAACCTGGTGATAGCCAAGTCTTGCATAAAATAGTGATACCAAAGAGCAGTCACACATCATGTTATACAGTTTAATTTAATGTAATATTAGGGGAAAAAAAAAAATCACCTTAATTCTTGTTTGTTTGCTAGGGGGTGCTAGTATTATTCAGTGCCACATTCTTAACGACAAGAGACACATATTAACCAAAGACACAAATAATAACGTGGCATACTGGGATGTCTTGAAGGTAAGTATATCATTTCAGATTAAGCATCTACTGTTGGATGGTTAATTATTTCATACCTTCTTTATATATATTATTTTTTTTAGCATGTGAGATTCCTCTGGTAGAAAGTAAGTCATCTTTCTGTCCCAAGACGTAATGCAAGGATTGCTTTTTGAAAGGAGAGGGGGCATTTCTGAGCCTTTCTGCATCTTTGGCTGCTATCTTCAATCACCTGAATTCACTGAAGTAGTGACATCTTCATTCATCGAAAACTCAGACCCTTGAATTCTCTCATGGAAATAACATTTGTTTTGATTTTGGGTTTTGTTTCACTGAGGACTCGTAGAGGCCCATGGCCATGTCTTCCCCATGCAGTAAACCATCACAGAATGACAGGGGTTGAAAGGGACCTCTGGAGATTGAGTCCAACCCACCTCTCTACAACCTCCTTTAAGGTAATTGTAGAGAGTGACGAGGTCTCCTCTCAGCCTCCTTTTCTTCAGACTGAACAGCCCCAGCTCAGTGACATCGTCAGCAATTTCTTCTCTTGCAAAATCCTGTTTGAAATTCTAAATCTTTTTTTCATCTTGAACTATGCAGTGCTCCAGCCAAGATTCGGTGATGAAGTAAAGCACACTCAGCTAACTTACTGTATTGCTGGCTGAAGCAAGGAAGAAAGGAATTAAGTTGGAGAACGTAGATTTGCACTAAAAATTATCTAAATGACTCTTGAGGAAAAGTGAATAGCTTTTCTTACTTTCAGTTTACAGTTGGTGTATTTAAGTCCAATGTTAGATCTCAGGAGCAACATCAAATGCTCATGTTAATTTGTACCTTCCTTCAATTATTTTTCTCTTTAGTTAGTAAGGGTTTCAGAAGCATATCTTGGATATGTTTAAACACATATTCTCTTTAGAGATGGGGTTATTTACCAGGTCAAACTGTCATCTTGTGCGTAGGATCACTTCACTCAACAGCTGCAACTCTTTCTTGAGGATGCTTGAAGAAGAGGGGAGTTTTCTTACCTGTAGTTACGTCCTTCTGTCTGTTTCCTGTAACTTTTCCTGAATTTTCAGGAAATAAGTCTTGCAAGGTTACAAGCTTTAGACTTTACTTAAAACACTTGTTTCAAAATGACTCTGACAGTGGATTATAAGAGTTTGGATGTTAACAGACTTTCTTGAGGAACTTCGTAGGATAAAGTAAAACAGATTAAAACAGGGAAAAAGAATCCACGTACAAATTCACTCATTGCTGTTCCTGTTGCAGCAGTTGAGCTGAATTTGTTGCTGGATTTGCAACAAATATTGGTGTTCAATGAGAGCTGTACTGAAATATTGGTATTGATGGGGAGAAGAATGACAGAGTACTAAAAGACAGCCCTCTACTCAGAGAGAAAATGTTTTTTATTAATGGGAAGTAATACTTCCATACCTCTCCACTGACTTGATGCCACTACCTCAGAAATAAATAATAAATAGAAAATAAAAATTACTTACCACATGAAGTATGGATGAAAATATATAAAGAAAATATTATAATATAAAGAAAAGATTGAGCTTTTAACTTCTGTGTTTCTGGACTACAGTATTCATGGCAAAATCATAAGTCTTAATCATTTTAAGTGTATGTGAAAGTCAAGTAATAGATTTGAGATGTTGGTTGGACTTAATACTCAGATTTTAAAACCTTGTGTGTTTCTTTTGGTGTACAGGCCTGTAAAGTTGAAGACCTTGGGAAAGTAGATTTTGAAGAAGAAATTAAGAAGAGATTTAAAATGGTGTATGTGCCAAACTGGTTCTCGGTAGACTTGAAAACTGGGGTGAGACTCCTAAACTCCTAAATCTGTTTCTCTAATGTCATGTTGGATATATTCTTATATACTATTTGTTCATAGAGGCTTTAGTGGCTTACAAGTTGTGAAGATCAATTATCATTTATCTGCTGGCTTAGAATTATTTTGAAGCAAACCAGCAAATTTTACCTCAGTTCTTAACAATCTGAATAACAAATTTTTATATTATTTTCTTTCTCATAGTAAGTTCAGTTTAAATCCACCAATAGCAATTATGAATTTATACGGTTTGGTAAACAAAATGTGTTGTCATGCATTTAGAAATTTTTTGTTTTGTATTCCCAGCTAAGTATGAACAAAATTATAAATTTATAGACTTGTTTAACACAAAACAACTCTTGCATTCCCCTTCCTGGTGGTCTTTTTCCAACAGATGTTGACAATTACTCTGGATGAAAGTGACTGCTTTGCTGCCTGGGTTTCAGCAAAGGATGCTGGATTTAGCAGCCCAGATGGTTCTGATCCAAAACGTAAGCTTTGACTAATATTAGTGTTCTACTGAGGCAAAAAAAGCAGAATAAATTCCAGTGTTTGTTTCAGAGTATTCCAGTGCCACATATGTATCTGGTTGGGTTTTAGGGCTTATTTTCTTGAGACTAAATCCTGCAGAGAATTCTCCAGTGACAATGTTGGCTTTATTCTGGAACATTTCAGTCACATTCAGGTTTTCTATTTAACTTGGTTTTAAACCTTTAAGAAGCAAAAGGGAAAAAAAGTAATATTCCTAAACTTGGAGTTATTACTTAAGCTGCAGAATCTGAGTGATCTAACAGTAGTGACTCTAAAATCAGCTTTTTCTGAAAAGATTGTAACATGTAGCTCTGAGATCGTGATAAGCAGATTTCTGTGCCCATAAATAGTTTGTTTTGGGAGCAGAACTACTCCAATAACCCATTTTTAAAAAGGGTAGAAAGGAAGACCCTGGGAACTACTGACCTGACAGCCTCACCTCTGTGCCTGGGAAGATCATGGAACAGATTCTCCTAGAAGATATGCTAAGGCATATGGAGGACAGGGAGGTGATCCAAGAGAGTCAGCATGGCTTTACTAGGGGCAAGTCCTGCCTGACCAACTTAGTGGCCTTCTACAATGAAGTGACTGCATCAGTGGACAAGGGAAGAGCTATGGATGGCATCTGTCTGGACTTCTGCAAGGCCTTTGACAGTCCCCCACAACATCCTTCTCTCAAAGCTGGAGAAATACGGGTTCGATGGGTGGACGTTCAGTGGATAAGAAATTGGCTGGATAGTTGCATCCAGAGAGTAGTGGTCAATGGCTCAATGTCCAGATGGAAAATGGTGACAAATGCTGTCCCTCAGGGGTCCATACTGGGACCAGTGTTGGTTAATATCTTCATTAATGGTATTCACAGTGGCATTGAGTGCACCCTCAGCCAGTCTGCTGATAACACCAAGCTGGGTGGTGCAGATGATATGCCAGAGGGATGGGATGCCATCCAGATGGACCTGGACAGACTGGAGAGGTGGGCCCAGGTGAACCTCATGAGGTTCAACAAGGCCAAGTGCAGGGTCCTGCAAGTGGGCTGTGGCAATCAGTGTTATCAATATAGGCTGGGAGAGGACATGCTAGAGAGCAGCCCTGTGGAAAAAGACTTGGGGGTGCTAGTAGGTGAAAAGCTGGACATGAGTCACCAATATGCAGCAGCAGCCCAGAAGGCCAATCGCATACTGGGCTGCAGCAAAAGAAGTGTGACCAGCACACTGAGAGGTGATTCTGCCCCTCTGCTCTGCCCTGGTGAGACCTCACCTGAAGCACTACATCCAGCTCTGGAGGTCCCAGCACAAGAAGGACGTGAACCTGTTGGAGCGCGTCCAGAGGAGAGCCACAAAAATTATTAAAGGGCTGGAGCACCTCTCCTATGAGGACAGGCTGAGAGAACTGGGACTGTTCAGCCTGGAGAAGAGAAGGCTCTGGGGGGGACCTTGTAGTGGCCTTCCAATACCTGAAAGGGGCCTGTAAGAAGGCAGGGGGAGATCTGTTCTCAAGGGCATGTAGTGACAGGACAAGGGGGTAATGGATTTAAGCTAGAGAAGGGTAGATTTAGGTTGGACGTTAGGAAGAAGTTGATCACTGGAACAGGTTGCCTGGAGGGGTGGTAGAAGCCCCATCCCTGGAGACATTCAAGGTCAGGCTTGGTAGGGCTCTGAGCAACCTGACCTAGTTAGAGATGTCCCTGCTTATTGTAGGGGGGTTGGAGTAGATGACCTTTACAGGTCCTTTCCAACCCAACAGGTTCTATGATTCTATGAACTTTTGGGAAAGTTCTCAGCTGTGGCTCAAATGTGGAACATTTGATGATGCCAATGTTTTTTGTGTAGCTGAAGCTCTTACCTCACAATGTCTTGACAGTAAACCTTGGAGGGCTTCTGCTACAAGCACTGCTGGAGTATTGGCCTAGAACGCATATCAATCCAATGGATGAAGAAGAAAACGAAATAAATCATGGTTAGTGTTTTAGTATTTTCCTTTTTCAGGATTTGTGCCTACATGCTGTTTGTTTACATTTCTTTCTGTAACAGACACAATTTGATTTGCTGCCTTAAACCTGTCTCTTGGATGTATTACACCAAAATTTGCTGAGTAGCTTTCTTCTTCTGGAAGTATCAGCAAATATCTTAAGAATCCTAGTCCATAAAAAAGTGAGTAGGTGATTCTGAAGTTACAGAAGGACGATGCCTTGATGAAAAACAATTGCTGGCAAAACTAAGGCTTGACTTGGAAAAGAAACAGCCTAGACAATGACAGCAAAGAGCAGTAGTTCAGTTATTCAACAGCATTCTCTTGACATAATATCTAGAAACAAATTGGAATTCTAAGCAATATAAAATAAAGACTTATTGGGAAAAAAATTATTCAATGTCTATTAGAATAATACATGGGGTAGGTCTGTATAAAACCATCTTAGGGTGGTGCTTTAAGGTAATAATGTTAAGGCTAATCAAGCATGAGATAAAAAGCATGGCTGTGTAAAATGTACGATAGTGGCTGAATTTGCCAGAATAAAAGAGACTGTATAACTCCGGAATCTGTGGATTATTTTGAAATGAATTCAACCCAGATGGGAGTTGACCAAAGAGTCTTGTCTTTGGTGAGTAAGAAATTACTTTCTACCAATTACTCAGTTAAGAAAACTAAGTTCAGCAATGTCTTGGCATTTTGTGACAAAGGTCATGCCAAGAGTTAGCTGCTTTCGTCTTTCCAAAATGACCTCCGTGGGGGGTTACAGCGCTTGGCTGGCTCTTCTGGGTAACGTTGCTGATTCTCATGCTTTTGTGTGTTGCCAGTGTCCAGCTTGAGAGCCAGACAATATCTGAGAAGTGTAACTCGGGCTTTTGTGTTGTTGGGACACTCATGCTGCGCTACTTGTGTCTGTGAATAGTTGTGGATTAGTGGGATGTTTAGAATATTCATTACAGAATCAGTCTTAATTTTCCTTTTAAAAAGTGACAGTTAAGGAACTAACACTAAAGAGTGAACTGTTGGACACTGAAATTTATATAAAGACAAGAACGTCAATATAAATTTGTATGTATGTGCAGTATGGTTCCTCTCAATTAACAGAACTGTTAGGAAGAAATCTTTCAAACTAGGATTTTTCACTTGCCTTAATTTCAGTATAATATCCATCCCTGCTAATAGAGACCAGCCTTTTTTTCTTGGTTTTTCTTTGGTTTGATTTTTGACCTTTCACAGCATGTGTTGCTGATCAGAAAGTTAAGGAATTATTCATGTCATGAGACTATTTCAATTTCTTACGTAGCTTGAATTCAATGTTATGTTCAAATGCAGTAATGAGATGCTATAATGGCATTGATATGATTGTTCCCAAGTGAAAGGCAGGCACCTAAATACTTCTATATTGTGTTTCAAGATATCTGACTGACTAGAAGCTACACTGTTCAAGAAGTGCATAAATAACGCTGATTTTTCTTTAATCTTATCCTATCCATCAGATGTGGAATTAGGTTCTTTGGTGTTCGAAGAAAATACTGCTATAATTAGCTGAAAATAGATTGAATTTAGAATGCAGTAACCTCAAGGAAATATGAGACCGAGCTTTCCTAATACGCTATTTTGACATCTGGCAAATCCAGGTAGAAGAGCAAAGCCAGCATCCTTCAGAGTTGTGTGCTGTCAGTCTATAGGGGAAAAATAGTCTTGTCTCGGTGGAATTTCTTTAGTTGATTCCCAACACTGGTGGTATTCAGTTTGACAAATCTTTGGAGTTCTGTTAAGGAACTGGAGAAAACTAATAATCAGCTTATGGCTCATGAGCTCTGTTTCCCTTTTCTCAAAGGCTTTTGGAATAGGCCTTCGGCAAACCAGTACTGATCTAGTTACTCCCTGGTATTCCTTTTTATATACTTGCTGTGTGTTGGAAATGGGGATTTTCTTGGTGTTTAGGAAACTTATGATTTTGTTAATTTATGAAATAGAGTAGCTGTAGGTGCAAAATACACTTTTGGGTCTACGTATACCCAATTTTAAGGACCAGTGCAGTCTCAGTGTTGTGTCTTATTTTTTCCCAACAGTGAATGGTGAGCAGGAGAACAGAGTCCAGAAAGGAAATGGATACTTTCAAGTGCCACCACATACACCAGTTATTTTTGGTGAGGCTGGAGGACGCACTTTGTTCAGGTATAAAAACTCAGGAGTGTAAATTCAGTGGCTGAACAATCACTTCCTTTGTGAAAGCAGAAGTGTTATAAAAATGTAATACTTGCATCTGTTCTGTGCAGTACGTTCAAGACATGCCCTTGGCAGGCAAAATAAGCAGCTCTTCATGATAATTTTGCATTGTCCAGCTGGGTATGTGAGTTCGAATGTCAACAAGGTGTGGGGTTTTACAACGGCGAGAGTTGTATATTGTTCTTAGCTGCTTGTCACAGCTTGGAGATCTTTTTGGGTGCCCTCTTCCTGCAATCTGATGAACATTGTTTTAAAATAAAATTGTGCTACTTCAGAATCTTGCAGAACTTCTCTTACAGGTCTGTTGTGCTGATCTTTGAGCATTAATCGCTCAGACAGGAGAAGCTACTCACTAGAGAGTAGGATTATAGTTGGTGACCCATTAGAAAGTCCTAAACTCTGGCAGGTAGGAGGAGCACAGGTTCTATATTGTAATTTATGCATACTGGTTACCCTTCTATTTCTTTTTGTTTTGTTTTTGTGATGCCTTGTAAACAGTTTAATAGTGGTCCAAAACAAGTGCCAAGATTTCAAATACTGTGACCATAGTGGATTTTAAAATTGAGAGGTGGGGCATGTTTGATTTGTTGTTTTTGTTTCCCAGGCTGAATAGGGCAGAAACCTCTTAACTTTCATTCCCTGAACTGGTCACTAAAACAGGGTAACCTTTTTCAGCTTTGAAAACTGATTTTCTTCTGCATTATGAATGTATTTCCATTGTAGCTAGGGCTTAATAGTTGCATCCATTCTGTACTCCAGGGATCTGTCGTCTTCCTGCAGCTGCTTTTTCTGGTCTTTACAGAAAATATGTGATCACTTCTCTAATAAATCTGATGATGTGAAGGGCCAGCTAACCGAGTCCAAGCTCCCTGCCTATTAAAAGGGCACGTCCTCTCCTGAAAGCTTTCTAATGCACGTTGCATTACTGGTTTTCATTCATAAAGGTTTTTTCTGTATGGCTTAGGTTATTATGTCGGGATTCAGGTGGTGAAACTGAGTCGATGCTTCTTAATGAAACTGTGCCACAATGGGTAATTGACATCACTGTGGATGTAAGTATCACACGTATAGGCTGCTTTTTTGTTGGTTTTTTGTTTCATTGGGGTTTTTTTTTTAAGTTGAACTACAATTTTTATAACTCTACAAGATCTGAAATGACATATTAAATTTTCTCTCTGTTTGTATTTAAAATAAATGGTCTTAAATTCTGTCTTCAAGACGCTTTGAGATTCATCATTTTTTGATATGCCCAGTTAAGGGATTTTTGCTCACTTCTTTTAACAGAAAGCCTTAGAAAAGGAATTGAAAGCACTGTGCATAAGTGGTATCATTTCCAAGTGTGAAACCCTTTGTATTGCTGCAGTTTTTGGACATTATCTAATTTCCTTGGAAATAAAACAGTGATTTATATTCAAAAGCTGGATGATATCTGCATCATCTAAATTGAAGCATCGCAAGAGTACGAGTAATTTGTGAGTTAGCTGTGGTGGTTACGTTGAATAAGAATCCATAAAATCATAGAGTGGCTTAGGTTGGAAGGGACCATAGAGATCCTCTAATCCAGCCTCTCTTAGTTTTTGATAATTAGAAGCTGAATGTACTTCCCATACTGGCTGGTGGAAATAAGGCCTGAGAACAGTTCATCCTAAACTAACACTTTTCAAATTTGTTTCCTTCTAGAAAAATATGCCCAAATTCAATAAGATTCCCTTCTACCTCCAACCTCATTCATCATCAGGGGCAAAAACTCTAAAAAAGTAAGTAATGCGTATTTGACTCTCAAAGCTGCAGAAAGAGAATTGCAAGCTCCAAAAAAAACCAACCCAGTTTGCCAGAGAATTGTTGTGCTTGATGAGTTTGTAGAGGTTTCTAGTCATTTAAGCAGCATCGCTCTGACGCACTGAATTACATCAAGATTTGAAAGAACTGTAGGTTTCTTTGGGGTTCAAAGGGCTTTTGCTCAAGGCTTATGCTAAGAAATGTCCAAGCACTTACTACTAAAATGGTATTTTCTGTCTTTTGTGGTATTTAATTAGAAAACAGAGAAACTATATTATGACCCTATTTAGAAGCCCAGTTCTATCTTTTATATATATATATAATATCTATATATTATAACTGCTTTTTCAAAGGAAAAGGTGCAAAAACTGACAGTAGGGAATGCAGGATAGTCTGCCTGTCATGTTAGCTGTAGCTAAGAGCTGTATAGGTCAGAAGTCAAGGCAGGTCCTCAGATATGAACTCAATGTGATAGACATTATGCCTGCCATTTATATGCAACAATTTTCAGTATTTTCCACAAATGCCTGGATCAAGTCCAACCGTTAACCCAGCACTGCCAGGTCACCTCTAAACCATGTCCCTCAGCAGCACATCTACACATTTTTAAAATACCTCTGGGGATGGTGACTCCACCACTTCCCTGGGCAACCTGATCCAGGGCTTGACAGCCCTTTTGGGGAAGAAATTCTTCCTAATGGCCAATCTAGTCCTCCTCTGGTGCAAGTTGAGCCTATTTCCTCTTGTCCTATCACTTCTTACTTGGGAGAAGAGACCAAACCCCACCTCGCTACCTCCTTTCAGGGAGTTGTAGAGAATGAGGGGGTCTCCCCTGAGCCTCCTTTTCTCCAGGCTAAACAACCCCCGGTCCCTCAGCTGTTCCTCTTAAGACTTCTGCTCTAGACCCTTCATCAGCTTCACTGCCCTTCTCTGGACCTGCTCCAGCCCCTCAGTGTCCTTCTTGGAGTGAGGGGCCCAAAACTGAACCCAGGATTCAAGGTGCAGCTGCACCAATGCTGAGTCCAGGGGGACAATGACTTTCCTAATCCTGCTGGCCATACTGTTGGTGACACAAGCCAGGATGCTCTTGGTCTTCTTGGCCACCTGGGCACGTGCTGGCTTGTATTCAGCCAGCTGTCAACCAACACCCCCAGGTCCTTTACCACCAGGGACCTTTCCGACCACTCTTCCCTGAACTTGGAGCATTGAATGGGATTGTTGTGACCCAAGTGCAGGACCTGGCACTTGGCCTTTTTGAACCTCGTACTGTGGCCTCTGTCCATCAGTCCAGTCAGGCCAGATCCCTCACTAGAACCTCTGTATCTTCAAGCAGATCAACACACCCGTGCAACTTCATGTTGTCTGCAAACTTACTGAGGGTGCCCTTGATCCCCTCGTCCAGATTGTTACTAAAGGTATTAAAGAGCATGGGCCCCAGTACTGAGCCCTGGGAACACCACTGATAATCTACTATTAACCTTATAATATAAAGAGCTTATCTGTGTATTTGCATCGTTTGCTAGAGATTAAGGTATTGTGAAAAGAAAAAATATATATTTTTCTCAAGTTTTTTCTTCCCAAACTTTGCTTAACCTTCTACAGAGACCGACTGTCAGCAAGTGATATGCTTCAGGTGAGAAAAGTGATGGAACACGTCTATGAGAAAATCATTAACTTGGATAACGAATCTCAGACAACTAGCTCTTCCAATAATGAAAAAGCCGGAGAACAAGAAAAAGAGGAGGACATCGCTGTGCTAGCGGAGGAGAAGATCGAGCTTCTGTGCCAGGACCAGGTACACATTATTTGGGCATTTTTAGCTTCTGAAAAAAACCCCTGTCTAGCAATGGATCAGTGGTGAATTTCTGCATACTGAGCTTGAGATTGCTCTCTATCTATGCTATAGATTTACTTAGTGTTAAAGGTAGCAGATAATGTTGTGACATCATGTTAGCTTCCTGCTGACACAAGTTCAGACAGCTCTAGGTAGCTGGATCGAAGAATTTATGTAGTGTGCCTGATCGATTTGGTCTGAGCAGTAGCCTTACCGTAGGATTACTTACTCGTACTCCCCAAGGACTCAATGCAATTCCACAGAGTTCCATTTCTAGCATTTTGGGATCGTTTTGAATTCTACATTGCTAGCAGAGTTTAAAAATGTGTCCAAAATCACAAATTGTCCAGAAACTGTCGTAAGTACATGAAGACTAAATATTGAGGAGATGGTTGTAATATGAAGTTGTTACATTGCTAAAATCTTTCACTAATGCATCAGGTTTACTTGTTACTTGAAAAATCTGAGCTAGTTGAAACATCTGAGCCTTTGCCAGGTTCATCTTTGATGCCAGATGTCCTGGTTTGAGTTAGTTGTAGGTCTGTTGTAGGTCTGGTGGATTGAACCTACACCTCGACACCAGATCACCTCTGCACACCAACCAGTGTTTCATCTTTGAATTTCTGACCATCTTAACAGATTTGTGGAATAAAAGACAAATTTTTCCTGTTCAGGTTTTGGATCCGAATATGGACCTGCGAACTGTAAAGCACTTCATTTGGAAGAGCGGCGGTGATCTGACGCTCCATTATCGCCAGAAGTCAACGTGAGGGGACTGGGGGACCCCAATGGTTCCTTATTTACTTGACCATGCTGTACTGGTTCCAAGAGTAGTACTATAGAAGCCCACTAAGGTAGATGAGACTTCTAATGACTCAGTATGGACGGAAAGTATACATTTAATTGAAGTGACTAATAGAGCTGTAATATAGAGGAAAAAAAAAAAACAAACCTATATGACTTAAACTACAGTCTGTCCTCGTCTCAGCCCATGAGATGGGAAGTCCCCGCGTGGTTCGTGTTGTGTGAGGTGTACAGAGAACGGATGATAATCCAGTGCAGACTTTTGCTTCCTCCTTTTTGCTTTTTCTTCTCCAGAACATAATATCCTCATCTGCTCATGCTTGATAGGAAACCATTTTGGCCGTATTAGTCGCTGTGCTCACAGTTGAATTCAGAACTGCACACAAGGTATTTTTAGTACATTCCATTGGTAAAAGTTCCTACCATGATTTCTCACAGGTTACTCAAACATTTCCACCACTTGAATTCGGAAAAGAAAACCGGCAGCAAATAGGCATCGCATCCTTGAATCAGCCCATTTAATTGCGAACGAAGGGTTAACGTTGGAATTGTTTTAATACCGCAGCGCAATGGTTGCTTTAGAGAGCTGTTGACGTGCAGAATAAGAACACTAGATAAATGTTGTAGCAGAGTCAGTCAGATGATGCTGTGCATCATACTAGAGTGAACGTGCTTTGCAACAATTAAAGAGATTTTTTTTTTTTAAAATATATATATATATAAAACTATTTCCTGCACTGTCCAAGGTGTTCTAAAGACACCCTAGTCTAATTTTTGGTAACTGTGCTCCAAAATTTTGTGACATTTTGTTAAAACTTCAGACCATTCTAAAAATAACTTCCTATGTTTAATGCTAAACTGTAGAAACTCCTCAGCAGATTTCATATTCATGATATAAAAATCCTTATTTCTTCTTTCCTGAAGTTTTTATATGCGGTAGTTCTTTTGTTATAGATTTCTGCGGATCTTCTTTTCACTGTTCTTTCTAAAAATCTGTGACTGTCGTAGACTCATAGTAGTCTTTTATAGACTTTAACTTATTGGGGGGAGGGGGGAAAGGCATTTCAGCTTTTCATGAGGAAATGTGGGGCTGTCCCAGAAAACCACGTGTAGCCAGAACAAATTACACATCCTCGTAAAGAAATGGTGTAAAAATGACTCTGAAGCAGAAGCACAAGTGCCTTCAAAGGGCAGTATATTATTCGAGTTTCTTCAGGAGACATAAGCTCTTGCCCTTCCTGTGTCTTGCTCTCAAGATTTAGGTTGAGGCCTAAAGAAAGTCCCAATAAATTCTCTTACTGGGATTGTATTGGTCAAACAAAGTAAAATATTTTTCATCGTATTTTATTTTTAAAAATAGTCAAATTATTACCTTCTGCACTCTTAACCTAGCTAAACAAACTCATTGCTTCAACAACAACAAAGTTCAGAACTAAGATTATCTTTTTCTCCCTTCTCAGAGTCAGTTTCAGTTTTTAATCTCCATTTCTGTGTCCGCTCAGTTTGACACCATCGTGCTAGAACTGCACATCTTCAGATATTTGTGAGTTAAATGGTTAAACAGAACTGTAACTTCTATTGCTAAGTTGTTCTGACTTGTATTTATTAATAGCAAGAGTCTACATTTGTTCCAATAAGCACTGTTTGGGTTGGGTTTTTGTTTGTTTTTTTTTATTTCTGGTTGTCTTGCTGTCCTGTTGTATACATTGGAATTGCTCCCAGGAATTTGGTTTGAAATCAGCCAAGGCTGTAATTTTTTCTTCTTTTTTTTTTTTTTTCTTCCTAACTATTCCAAAACACAGTTTCAGGAAAGATTGCCAGAAGAGTCTGCAATGCCAGAAGGGTAAATGATGTTTCACAGTTGTATAGAATTAAAAGGCTTTAGTTAAAATATTTTTCCAGTTGTTTTGTGTATTGGATCAGTTCAGCGATTTTGGAGCTTGGACTGATGCCACTTGATGGTTGTGCTACAGAGGACGTTGATGGAACGGCTGAAGAAAAGGCAATGCCTTAACAAAATCCCTTGAAGATCATCTTATTATATGGTTGGATACAAGCTCCGAGATTCACTTGAGGTGGACAATGTGCTCGAGTCAATACTGTTCACTTGGGCAGCACGTGCTTTTGGACTGTGAAAATATGTTGTGCTTACACCAATGGAGGACATCAGCAAAGACAGCCCGGCTACAAGCGACGTGTGCCAGCGGGTGCTGAGTTTTCTGGGTGTGGAAAGGTTGTAGCCCTGTAAGAGACACATGGGAAGCCAAGTCTGGGTTTACAGAATCACAGACCGGTAGGGGTTGGAAAGGACCTCTGGAGATCATCTCGTCCAACCCCTCTGCCAAAGCAGGGTCACCCAGAGCAGGTTACACAGGATCACATCTGGATGGGTTTGGAATCTCTCCAGAGAGGGAGACTCCACAACCTCTGTGGGCAGCCTGGGCCAGGCTCCGTCACCCTCACAGGAAGTTAGTTTTCTCTGATTTTGGGTTGGAGCTGCCTCTGTCCCAGTTCGTGCCTGTTGTCCCTTGTCCTATCACTATCATTTCTGTCACCCTTTCTGGAGCTGTGCTGTCTGTAAGAGTCCTGAAGGAAGAGCAGGGGAGGCCTCCACACAGTGTTCAGGAGTTCCTATGAGAGTCACAGCTCATGGGGACGTTGTTAGCAGAGTTCCAGTTTGCCAATATAATAGGGCAGGATGCTGGTTTGTAGAAGTTTTTTTTAAATTTCCAAGTTAATAATGGAAAGGAGCTATAAATCTAGTGTAACCTGCTTCCCAGAAAAGCTTTTCTCTATGACAGGCCATGTGTTTTCTCTGCAGGTGGGGTGGTGCTGAGAACAGGAGAGCTCAGCTCAGTAGTTGCAGCTGAAGTGCAAGGATCATTTTTAGGAAGAGAAGAACTACTTGAAGTGTTTAGCATTAACTTTTAGAAACGCTAAAAAAAGGCTCAAAATAAGCCCGAGCCAGTAGATAATAATGTAGTTCTACCTCATTGCCAAGTGAGGGGAAAATAAGGGACTTGGGATTTACTACTTTGGTTGTCCATAGTCTGTGAGAGAGGGGTAACCAGGGGACTGACAGTGTGGAGAGCTGCTCAGAACAGCTGTCCTGTGGTTCAGATCGTGCAAGCTGAAGTGAGGACGTTGTTCAGCGTGTGAAAGAAGTGTGGTCAGCAGGTCCAGGGAGATGATTGCACCCCTCTGCTCTCATGAGACCCCACCACTATTGCCTCCAGCTCTGGAGACCCCAGCACAAGGAGGACGTGGACCCAAGGGAGAGGGTCCAGAGGAGGGCTACAAAGATGATGAGAGGGCTGGAACACCTCTCCTATGAAGACAGGCTGAGAGAGTTGGGCTTGTTCAGCCTGGAGAAGGCTCAGGGGAGACCATATTGCAGCCTTCCAGTATCTAAAGGGGGCCTGCAGGAAGGCCAGGGAGCGACTTTTCACAAAGGCCTCTAGTGCTAGGACAAGGGGTAATAGGTTTAAACTGGAGGAGGGTAGATTTAGATTAGAAATTAGGAGGAAATGCTTCACTCTGAGGGTGGTGAGACACTGGAACAGGTTGCTCAGGGAAGTTGTGGATACTCCATCCCTGGAGGTGTTCCAGGCCAGGCTGGATGGGGCCTTGAGCGACCTGGTGTAATGGGAGGTGTCCCTGCTGTGACAGGGTGGTTGGAACTAGATGATCTTTGAGGTCCCTTCCAACCCAAACCATTCTATGATTCTATGATCTGAGCGTTGCTAACTCGAGGCAGAGAGGGAAGTTGCGTGGCTGGTTTGCTGAGCTGGGTTAGTGTGAAGGTGCCAGGGAAGGGGAGCGGGTGTGTTTGCCGAAGGTAAAGGCAGAGTGACTCTTTAAGGCATGACTCCAGTTACGGTACTCCAAATTTTGGCCAGCACATTGCACCAAGGTGCTACTTTTTCTTTCATTGAGGTCCCCCTTGAGTCAAACTGCCCCTAGAAGTTTCTTGAGCTTTGGCATCAGTCTTACAGCACGTGATCTTAAGCTTGTAGCTGTGCTGATAGCTCCCACACAGAGCTGGGTGGAGTTACCACCTGCTAGATAACAGAACTGGGAAAAGCATGTGCACGCTTAAATATCAAGAAAGTGATTGGCTGAGACATTTTCCTCTGTTATGGGGTGGAGGTTTTTCTCTAAGCAGCTGTACAAACATCATGCAGAACAGAGGAACTGATTAGAGACGGGGTGGGACACGGCCGATGTCTCTCTGAAGGTGACACTGTCCTAACCATCTTTTTCATGGGACTCTGACTGCTTAGTTACTTTTCCTGGCGTAAAAATGTAACTTCAACCAAACGATGGCTTTGAAATTGCTTTTACAGCAGAACCGAGGCAGGCAAAATAGTGTTTGCTTAAGGCAAAAGCAGAGAGGAAGGATGTGTGGACTTTAGGGGCAATGCCCAGGAAATAAGAGATTAACACAATGAAACCAAATGCAGCGAGTAACCTGGAGCTGCTTTCACTGAACTGGGTCATAATTGCTTGGAGATGAGAGAATTTGCCCAGGTATGGGGGAAGCTGGAGAAGGGTGAGGGGACTGCTGAATGAAAGGCTGCTTCCTGGGAGGCTGCCTTTTTCCATTTCTGCTGAATTGATGGTGCTGGAGCAGATGAAGTCTCCTGCTTGCCCAGTTGGTGCTCGGTGAGGTTTAAAGCTGCACCCCCACGCAGCTGGAAGCGCGTCATGCAAGCCCCTGGGTACAGGGGCAGCGCTGATCTCTGCTCAGTGTTTCAGTCTGGCTTCCTGCAGCATTTCTCACAGCTGAGAGGAATTCAGACAAGTGGGGTGGCTTGGATGAGAAGCTTCTGAACGCGGCCGAAGATTCAGTAAATTGTCAAGGCTGCTGTGAAAGTCGAAAAGGGAAGACAGAGTCATCACTGCCTGAATTTGGTATTTCAACCGTTCTTGCCAGTCATCGTTCGCCTTAAAGACACTCGATACATTCATTCACACATTCAGGTTCGGCTGGAATTAGTTCAGCATCTGTTAATAATGAGATTTGCACGTTTATCTCCAGGATGGTTATTTCCTTATCATGGTTTTGGGGATTAGGATCATTCCTAGTACAGGGTTACGCTGTCTAAAATTCCCATGAATCAAGTAATTTACCTCAGCAGGGTGGGCTTGCTCCGACCCGCTGAAGGCAGCACTGCCTGGGGCAAAGCTTGATCAAGCTGCTCCAGCCTTTGTTGAGTTGTGGGTATCTGGGTGGATGGAGGTCCCAGTGCTGCTCTGAGCACCCATCCTGTGTATAACCATCAGCACCCAGGTGCTCTGTTTCATGGGGGCAGCAGAAGCATGGCTGGGGGGAGATGAGCTTTGCCTCATCCTTTGGCTTTAACGTCTGCCCGACTCCTGTCCTCAGGCTTGGCTGTTAAAATTAGAGGGGATCTTGGTTCTGGAGGATTATCTCACTGTGCGTGTCTGGCTGTAGCCAAGCACGGTGCAGCATCAAGCTGCACATCCACTGCATCCAGGTTAGTGCAGAGCACTCTCAGGTGACATCCAGCTCTGGAGCCCCGGACACAAGATGGACATGGACCTGTTGGAGCGTGTCCAGAGGAGAGCCAAAAATGATCAGAGGGCTGGAGCACCTCTCCGATGGGGACAGGCTGAGAGAGTTGGGGCTGTTCAGCCTGGAGAAGAGAAGGCTCCAGGGGGAACCTTATAGCAACCTTCCACTACCTGAAAGGTGCCTATAAGAAGGCAGGGGAAGATCTGTTCTTGAGGGTGTGTAGCAACAGGATGAGGGGTCATGGTTTTAAGCTAGAGAAGGGTAGATTTAGGTTAGACATTAGGAAGAAGTTTGTTTAATAGGAGGGTGGTTGATCAATGGAATGGGCTGCCCAGAGAGGTGCTGAAGACCCCATCCCTGGAGTCATTCAAGGTCAGGCTCTGAGCAACCTGACCTAGGTAGAGATGTCCATGCTTTTTGAGGGTAGTTGGATGAGGTGGCCTTTACAGGTCCCTTCCAACCCCCATACATTCTATGATCCTTCTCCCTGCATTTTGCCTTCCTTTTGATACTGCTGAGATCATCCCAAAAGAGCTCTCAACGAGGGGCTTGTAGATGCCTTCAAAAGTTTACAGAATCACACAAGGTAATACACAGCTCTCCTACTTACCTGGAAAGAGTAGCTGTTTGGGCCAGCACCCAAGTGACTGTATTTTGGGTTTGTTTTTTATTTTCACATCCCAAACACAAAACTGGACCATTCACACCTTTTCACTCCAAAATAGCCCTGTCTTCTACAGCCATGCTCCTTGTTTCAGACCAACACAAAACATTACCTTTATTTCAGAGCTGGCCTATCTCCACAGGTTCTTTCAGCAGCAGTACCTGGTCCTTCCCTTCCTGAATTTTCCTCAAATGAAGGTGGCAGCAGCAGTGAGATCATCACACAAGCTCCAGCGTGATCTGCAGGACATTGTATCAGAGGGGATGGCCCTCAGCTGTCTACACTTGCAGCAACAGCAGGAGGGCAAGGCAGGAGCCCTGTGTCTCCAGGAGAGCTGGATCCTCTCTCCATCCAACCACTCTCACAAGCTTCTACCACTCTTTTTAGGTTTTAAACTAAGAAATTCTTACCACCTTTCTCACTTCTGAACCCACAAGCGAAGGAGCGCCTTCTACTTTGTTTCAGGAGGGAGGTAGCTTCAGGCATCTCCAAAGGTAGCCTCCAAAGTGTCAAGAGAAAAAGGAATGTGATGAGAACATTAAACTTTTCACCTAATTTAGCAGCGAAATGCTAAAGCTACAGCTGAGAATACAACACACTACTGCTAGGGGTTGAACTTACCATGTGGTTTTCTAAATGGCTGTGTTCCACCATTGCTGCTTTGTAACATCCAAGCAAAGAAGTCTTCATAAAGGTAAAAGGATTCCCCACCTCCCCTTCCAAGAGCCAGTTAACAAAGCAGCTGGACACAGACAGGCGTTAGGCATTAACCTGTTTATTACTGTGACATTTGAGATCTAGGCTGAGTTTTGACATTCCCTGCTCTTAAATTTCTAAAGGGTGCTTAGGGTACAGCATCATGTACATGAGTGACGACCAGCTTAGAAACAGTTTTGTGAAACAGTCCTAAAGAAAACAATGACAACAAAATAATAGGTCACCCAGATGTCTTCAGTCATCAAGCTCTGACACCAAAAACTTATCAATACCTTAAATTACATTTTTAGTGTTTGGCTGTTCACCCCTGTAGTGGTCAGTTGGGGGAACAAAAGTGGAGATTTATTTTAGCAATATAGGAAAAAAGCCATTCGCTTGTAACAGACCATTTAGCAGACCCGATTTCAAATCTATTAGTTCTACTACCTCCAGTTTGGGCAAAATGCAGATTCTGACCATCCTGTTGAGAGCTACTGTATTTTATGGGGGAAAAACCCCAGTATTTAAGACTAACAAGAGAGGTAATGAATGTAAAGGACAGATTTTATGTGTACTCATCTGAAGACTTCTCTTGTGCTGCTATTTCGCCTGCACTGTTTTGGTGAAGCTGAGCTGTCACCGGCAAATTGGCATGACCCGGACTCCCCATCCTGCACTGTTACTGGATTTTGGCCTCATCAGTCACTATCTCCATAGAAAACACATCAGGAGACAGGGCAGAGAAAAAGAAATTAGACTATTTCTTCAGTAGGTCTTCTGGAGAGACCTTATAGTGACCTTCCAGTACCTGAAGGAGGCCTACAGGAAGGCAGAGGAAGGTCTGTTTAAAAGGGTTTGTAGTGATAGGACAAGGAGAAATGCTTTAGGCTAGGAAAAGATAGACTTAGGCTGGATATTAGAAAAAAGTTCTTTAACACAAGGGTGGTTGATCACTGGAACAGGTTGCCCAGAGGTGGTGAAGACCCCATCCCTGGAGTCATTCAAGGACAGCCTTGATGGGGCTCTGAGCAACCTGACCTAGGTAGAGATGCCCCTACTCGAGTAGGGAGGTTGGACCAGATGACCTCTGGAGGTCCCTTCCAGCCTAGAACATTCTAGGATTCTAATAATTGTGCTAAACAAGTAAACTCTGGTTTATATCTTAAACACAGACCTAACCTGGTATCCCGTCCCCTTCGTTTATGAAGGATTTTCGCCACATGAACTGCACCAGCAATAGTGAAGTTATTCCCAATCAAGAGCTTTAAAATTCCATGATAAATCATTGCCCTGAGGGGTATAAAAATACCCACATCGCTTTCATTGTCCATTTCATGTTTGCTATTACATTCAGTAGCTTTTTGAAGACAGTGACAAACAAAAAGCTACAAAAAAAGCAATGGATGTTGCTGCGCTAACAGGTTCCATCCCTGTGTCTTAAACTTATAATGATTTGTATAAAAATATAAACAAGCCAACTGAAAAGCACAACTAAAGAAAAGCTATTTCTCTGTCACTACAGAAACTGAGACACATTCAACTCCACCAAAAAAGTTAATCACCCTGAAAACACATGGGCCTGTCTTAAAATAATCTTTGACTTTAGTTTTAAAATTAAGCATTCTATTTTAAATCCTTTTTTTTTAAAAAAAAAAAAAAACAACAAAAACCTGAGATCACCACATGATCCACTGAAGAGCTGCAGTGAGTGACAGGACCCACCAACACGACTTTGTCCTAGCTGTGTGCTGCAGCTTCCAACCATATGGTACTTTTCTTCCTGCAGAAGTAGTTGTAGAGAAGGTACATGAATAACTGTGACAGAGAAGGGAATCTAAACCAAGAAAAATAAAGTTTGCAGAGCAGGAATAAAGATACCTCGGGTAGGAAATGCCTCGAAAGGCACAAGAACTGTCTAATTGAGGTGAACCATTAGAAAAGCTTTCTAGCGAGACAAAGCCATAAATATTTTCTTTTTTTAATGCTGTCAATCATACTGAGAAAATCATGAAGTGTCGTCGTTCAGGCAAAGCACCCTCTGAAATACATTCAGGAGCATTTGTAGGCAAACGTGAATTCAGGAACCGGATGTTTTGCCAGACTCCGACTTGTTTCTGCATTAACTTCTCCATTAACTTGGTGATTTTGGACATCACTCAAAGCTTGAACACAGATCAATCTGTTAAACGACGATTGGAAAAGACAATAGGGTATGGATTTCTTTTATAATATTGTCTACACTAACAAAATAGAGTAACTAATTCTTTCAAGATCAGAAAAATATTCCCAGCTGTAGCACTACAGCGCATGGCAGTCTGTCAACAAGCAGCGCCCGTTTCACTCATGATCTTGTGCAGCTGCTGCTTCTTTCTGTTCGGACGCTGCTTCATCATCGGGTTTCACCAGCGTCGTGGTTAACGAGCTCTCCACACTGTTTAAGAGCAGCTTTGTTTCTTGGTTATCAGGATCAGTTCCTAGTGTTGTTTTTGAAGAAATTTCGTTAGGAAGAGCAAAAGAAGGTAAAGGTGGAATTGAAGGCAGTAGGTTGTCCAACTCAGGCTGCGCGACTGAACCTTCAGAATACATGGTTACATCTCCAGGGTCCAAAGCTGGGGCATTTTCTGGAAAGTGGAAATAGTTTGTAAAAAAACCAAAGAAACTGTCAGGCTAACAGACAGCACCTCTGGTTACATCTAGAAAAAACAGGCACACAACCAGATACACAACTGTCACATACACGGGCTGCGTTAACTCAGTTCTCCCCAAATCCAGGTCCAGAGAAGGGCTACAAAGATGATCAGAGGGCTGGAACACCTCTCCTATGAAGACAGGCTGAGACAATTGGGCTTGTTCAGCTTGGAGAAGAGAAGGCTCTGGGGAGACCTTATTGCAGCCTTCCAGTATCTGAAGGGGGCCTACAAGAAGGCTGGGGAGCAACTTTTCACAAAGGCCTGTAGTGATAGGATGAGGGGTAACGGTTTGAAACTGGAAGAAGGTAGATTTAGATTGGAAATTAGGAGGAAATGCTTCACTCTGAGGGTCATGAGACACTGTAACAGGTTCCCAGAGAAGTTGTGGATGCTCCATCCCTGGAGGTGTTCAAGGCCAGGTTGGATGGGGCCTGGAGCAACCTGGTCTAGTGGGAGGTGTCCTCGCCATGGCAGGGGGTTGGAACTAGATGATCTTTGAGGTCCCTTCCAACCCAAACCATTCTAGGATTCTAGGATTCTAGGATTCTATGATGTCTTGTGAAGTTATCCAAAACAGAGAGAGCTGAGATCTGTCCCAGCTCCATGGAAGTACAAGTCAAGGGAAGGAATGAGCTGTTGTCTCTAGAGCATCCCTGAAACTTTGAAAGCTCCTGGGCGTTGCTGCCAGAAGGCGTTAGATCACGATATCATTAGATCACTAGACTCTGCCTGGGTTGTTATTGATAGGGAGCAAGAGCTGTTGCATCCAATTAGTTCTATGGATTAAGAGAATCCCTTCTGAAGTTTGCGATCCCAGGGGAAAAAAAAAAAAAAGAGAAGCTTGAATAAACTGAGTTTGATGAAAGGAAAACCTTAAAAAGCCCAGTCATAGGGGAATCTGTCAAGTCATCGTATCAATGCAACCTTGATGGGAGAACAGTCACCTTCGAGGGTAAAATCAGCAGGTTCTGGAAAGTTTCAGTAAAAACAAAGTTGGTTAAAATTACGTTTTCTCCCAGTGCTGTTCTTTTTACTGGACATCTTCAAACCCACTTATTGCCGTGCTTTATTCCCCACATGCAATGCAGCAGCCAGGATATTATTGCATTGATTTAGCTGAGGCAGTCTGGGGAAAAAGAGACCAGATTTTGGCATCCTCACCTACTTGTCTGGTGATCGCAGAGCCCTGGTGGGAGATGCTCCTGCCCCAGGGGCAGATGCTGCTACTTGGGTACCACTGCTCAGCTTGTGTTTCCCAACACCATTCCATGGATTTGAAACAAACCATACCTCACCATCACCCTGCCTGGGCTTGGCAGGGTAGCCCCTGGTGATTTAGACTAGATGCAAGGAAGTTCTTCATTATGAGGGTGGTGAGACAGTAGAACAAGTTGTCCAGGGAATGCTCCATCCTTGGAGGTGTTCGAGACCAGGTTAGATGGAGCTGTGAGCAACCTGGTCTAGTGGGAGGTGTCACTACCCATGGTTTAGGGGTTGGAAGTAGATGATTTTTTGGGTCCCTTCTAAGCCAAGCCCTTCTATGATTGTATAATTTTGGGGCACAGTCTAATCCCTAGTGAAATTTGCTTTCTCTAGGTTCTTTTTTCCCTTCCTTTTTCCTGGGTTGCAGGTGTATTGCAGTGTGAGATCTTGGTGTTTGGAGTGGAGAGGTGAATGGCTGCTTTTGACATGCCTCATCCAGAAATCCCTCTTGAAATGGAGTCTAAAGAGAAAAAAACCCACCCCAAATCACGCAATTCATTTATCGTCCAAAGGACCATGATATTAAAAACGAGCCTTGATGCTGCCAAGTGATTGAAGTGTGTGGAGATAATTTAACTCTAGCAACCTTGTTCAAACAGCCCTTTTATGCTCTGTGTACTGTGGCTTTTTATTTATATATATATGAACACATATACACACACATATTTATTTCTTTATTTATTTTGCGAAGAGACATTCTGACATCTGCTGCCACTTCCAAAGGCTCTTTTGGGATAAACATGATCTTTGCTGGGTGCTCCATCCCTGGAGATGTTCAAGGCCAGGCTGGATGGGGCTTGGAGCAACCTGGTCTGGTGGGAGGTGTTGCTGCCATGGCAGGGGTGTTGGCACTAGATGACCTTGGAGGTCCCTTCCAACCCAAACCATTCTGTGATCTCTAACCACAGTGAACACAAACCCATGTCTGCCGGCATTATTCTGAATTTTGGGGGCTGCAAAGCCAATGATTTGGAACAAGATGACCTTTAAGGTCCCTTCTGACCTGATGGTCAGAAGGCCCCTTCTGATGATTTCCCACCTTGCCTGGTGTCGTTCACCACACCTGGGTTTCCCATGGGATAGGGGCTGGAAGCAGCCCCTCAATGCCCAGCCTCCCTGCTTAGAGCCTGCTTGTTGTTGGAAAGAGGCAGGAGAAGGGGGAGGAAAATAAACCAAACCACGTTGTACCTTTAAAATAACCCTCCTGGACTCTCTGCCTTTACACCCATAAAGCTCCAGCACTCCCATGAGTGTTTTTATCTCAGCCACTGGCGTGGAGCTGTTGTAGAGCAGCCAAATTTACTGGGAACGCATGAAAAAAGGAGAATTTCCTGAAGGGGGGAAAAAATACCCC
Organism: Coracias cyanogaster; assembly: GCA_033124195.1. Classification (NCBI taxonomy): domain Eukaryota; kingdom Metazoa; phylum Chordata; class Aves; order Coraciiformes; family Coraciidae; genus Coracias; species Coracias cyanogaster. Next base: position 35,419 of record JAVSBS010002856.1, read on the forward strand.
AAACTCTAAAGCAACAGCGAACTGCTGAAAACAAACCAACCCCCTCCTCCCCTCCTGCTTTGGCACCGTGATGGAGCTTGTAGCCATTATACGACTTTTTTTTGTTGTTAATAGAGTCTTAGCCAGCCTGGGAGAGGGATTTGCTCTCCCCAGAGCCTTGTCTTTGGGCCGCATGTCAGGAGCAGCCTTAAATCTTCAAAAAAAAAAAGCCAACTCCAAACCCCTCGTCTGGCTGCGAGGATGAGAAGCCGGCTGCCATAAGGAGCTGTAAAAAAACCTGCTGATAGACAGATGGAGCGGTGTAATTATACACGGGGAGGGGTGTACGGAAGGGGGGGGAAGCGCTCGCTGAAATTATTAGTGTGGGCAGACAATTAGAGGCTTTTCCAGAAGATTACCCTCTCCCTCCCATCTGTGCTCCGTGGAGGAGTTTTTACGCTGGCGATGCTGTTTCCATGCTCAGCCGTTTTGCCCAAATTAACGGCAATTCATGTTTGTTGGGACTTGGGCAGCAGCGCTCAAGTGTCCCCCTGGTTTTAGGAGGAGGGAAAGATGCTGGATGGGGCTTTTTGCACAGGGATGGGGATGCCCAGGGCTGCACCCCCAGGAAATCAGCCCTTGAGGGGCTGATTCGGAGTGAAATGATCTTTAAGCCAGGGGAGGTTTAGTTCGGATACTAGGAAGAAGTTCTTTCCTGAAAGGGTGGTAAGATGTTGGAAACGGCTGCCCAGGGAAGTGGTGGAGTCACCATCCCTGGAGGGGTTCAAAAAATGAGTAGATGTAGCGCTTTGAGATGTGGTCTAGTGGTCAGAGAGATGTTGGACTTCATGATCCTGGAGGTATTTTCCAACCTAAATGGTTCTATGATTCTATGATTAAGGTCCCTGCCAACCCAAAGCCATTCAATGATTCCAGTAACAAGCTGCTCAGGGCAGTGGTGGGGTCACCATCCCTGGAGGTGTTCCAAAAACATGTAGACCACTTCAGGACATGGTCTAGTGGTCATGGCAGTGTTGGGTTGACGGTTGGACTTGAAGAACTTAGAGGTCTTTTCCAACCGTAATGATTCTATGATTTCCCATGGGAAGGGGGCTGAAGGCAGCCCCATGATGCCAAGCCTCAGGAAAATCAGCCTCTGGCAGGCTGTTTTGGGGTGAGTTTTGGTGATTTCTGGGGTTCTCCAGCTCTCCAGGGACATTTTCAAGCACGTTTGCTGGCAGCAGGAAGGGCAGGCAGCTCCCAAGGCAAAGGGAATGACTAATTGCAACCCATTCTCAACCAAAATCATTATTTTCATGTTGATCAAGTCTTTATTTTCAGTATTTGATGTGCTGAGGAGTTAAACAGGAATTATGTTGGATGGATCACACCTTTTCCCCCTTTTTTGAAAAAAAAAAAATAGAACCAAGTTAGCTCATTTCATTTCAGCATTGAGGGGTTATTTCTCAAAACAGTTTATTTTTCACATTACAGTCGCTTCGTTTTGAAAACATTGCCACTGGCCATTTGGGGAGGTTTCTGAATTAGGGAAAAAAACCAGAATATCTATCTGAAAACAGAGCACTCTGATGATTCATGAAGTCCTGCGTCAGCCCTTCTTCCTTTGGAATGAAGAAGATAAATTGGGTGAGAACCTCCACCCAGCTCCTTCGATAACACCAGGGAGGGGTGACCAGCAGGTCCAGACTCATAACCGAGTATTTCTAAGGAACCACATCCTCCTTTCTCTACACCTGGCTCTTTACCGTGCTCGCAGCAAGGTGGGATGGAAGCACCTTTTGAAAACCACTTTTGACACCCAAGTCTGGGCTGGGGGTTGTATTTATATATGATTCTTCTCCCTCCTGCCATACCTTAAAAGCCTGGTCAAAAATCCTTTGCTTCAGACCCAGCCAGACTCTAAGAGTTGAAGACCCAAAGCCCAAGGAGTTCTTTCTGTCCCATAAATACATCTATGTGGGGAGGCAGAGAAATAAAATAAGAATTCAGTAAACCGCGTGGTCTCAATTGATATCTGCAAACAAAATATGGGAAGTGGGAGCACTAAGTGAGACGTGGGAAGGGAATTAGTCATTTAGGAACATCACTTGGTGAAGTTGCCTGTGGGCCGAGGTTGTTTGCAGGGTAGGGATGAGCTTTTACCCTTCTCAGCAAGCTGCTGCTGTGAGGAATCTTTGTGTCTTCTCTGCCTCTTCATTTACACAGCCAAAATATGACTTTTTAGGGTTGGTTTTGTGGTTCAGAAGTGCTCGGGCTCCCAGAGGTCACAGTCTGTGCCTGGTTGTGTAGCGGTACCAAAAATTAGCGTCTCTCCATGGCATCCTCTGTTTTGTTCTCCACCTTATCAGTTGGGAAACTCCCACGTGAGGGTTGGCACCTGTAAACCCCCTGGTCACAAAACCCCATTGCCGTAGGAGATGCCCTGAGCATGGTGGGGCTGGTGGTGGAAGAAGCACCAAGGGTTTAACCAACCATATCTCCCAAGTTTTCTGAGGTGCTGCTGCTGTTTACAGTTGTCTTTCTGTGTCAACCAACCCTACCTGCCCAGGAGAGATAAATGCGGTGCTTTGCTGCCAGTCTCAGGGTTGCAAAGGCCAAGTGTGTGACTGCGCTGATGGCCATCAGCCAAGGGCACCTCCAGCAGTGGCTCAGCCTCCAAAACCTCTCCCATCCTCCCTGACCTGCTCCAATGGGGTGATAAGACGTGTGGGCAGCAGGTCAGGGAGGGGATCCTGTCCCTCTGCTCTGCTCTGGGGAGACCTCCCTGCAGTGCTGGGGCAGCTCTGGAGTCCTCAGCACAGCAGAGACATGGACCTGGAGGAGCGGGGCCAGAGGAGGCCCCAGCAATGATGGGAGGGCTGGAAGCCCTCTGCGGGGAGGCCAGACTGGGAGAGGTGGGCTTGTTCAGCCTGCAGAAGAGAAGGCTCCAGGGAGACCTTCTGGTGGCCTTTGAGGACTTCAAGGGGCCTCTCAGAAAGATGGGAATGGACTTTTGAGCAGGGCCTGTTGGGACAGGAAAAAGGGTGATAGTTTGAAACTAAAAGAGGGAGATTTAGACTAGAGAGAAGGAAGAAATTGTTGCTGCTGAGGGTGGTGAGATCCTGTCCCAGGTTGCCCAGAGAGGTGGTGGCTGCCCCATTGCTGGCACCATTGCAGGTGAGGTTGGCCGAGGCTCTGAGCAACCTGCTCTAGTTGCAGATGTCCCTGCCCAGTGCAAGGGGGCTTGGGCTAGATGACCTTTGAAGGTCCCTTCCCACCCCATCTGTTCTGTGCTGTTGAGCATGTGAGGGTGATGCAGAGCAGGGCTCAGGCTGCTGTGACCTTGATCCTCTCAGGATTGAACCAAGTTCATGTCCATGCTGCAGCCAGGGAGCAACAGAAGTCCTAGTCTCGAATGCTTGATTATGAACTTTGGGAGATGTACCCAGGGAATGCAATCTGCTGTTTTCTGTGTGGCTTGGAGTGAAGAGGACTTACAAGTTGTTTTTTTTCATTAGTGTGGGTTCCGTCACTTACAACTTGAGCATTTATGTGGTTTTGCTGGTGCTGCTGAAGTGTAACGTTCTGTTCAGTGACCGTGCTTCAGGAGCTGGGGAGACAAGCCTTGTACAGTGTTGGAAAACACCTTGAGCTTCATGTCATGGGCTTCACATCTTCCACCTCAGGGGCACTCTGCAAACCCAAGGAGAGGAAAGGTCCCCATTAACTCTCCCCCACGCAGCCTTCCTCAGCACGTTCAGTGCATTTGGGGAAGAGGGAAATGAACCTGAAGGACTTACCCAAGTATTGTGTTGATGAAATGCAAGATGATTGAAAGGAAGAAGTTATATTCTCAGGGGAGGGAGTGAAAACTCCAGTGCTAGATAGTGCTCAAATGAGGGCTCCTGCAGCCTGTGACCCTGTTTGCCCACAGCTCCTCCCACTCCTCAAGGTCCCTCCACAGTGCAACAAAGGGGCTCTTTCCTCTCATGTCTGCTATAATTCCATCTTCTAAAGAACATTTGAGGCTCGGAGCATCCCCTGCTCAGAGCCAGGACGTACCTGGCCCAAAGAGCACCAACAAATAGATGGAAGCATAGATACTTTCCCAAAAGAAGAGGTGATGAGGACACCTTGCGAGGGTTTCTCTCTAGAAAGAAAAAAGGCTGTATAGGGTGCATTCAGTTTAATACTGTCTGGATTGACCACAAGAGGTAACAGCCAGCAGGACCAGGGCGGGGATAGTCCCCAGGCACTCGGCACTGGGGAGGCCCAGCCTCAAATCCCGGGGTCAGGTTTGGGCCCCTCATGCCAAGAAAGACCTTGAGGGGCTGGAGCGTGTCCAGAGAAGGGCAATGAAGCTGGGGAAGGGTCTAGAGCACAAGTGTGGTGAGGAGCAG
>JAVSBS010002857.1:0-42336 GCA_033124195.1 Coracias cyanogaster
CTGTAAGGGAGCATGTGATCACATCACAACATTCATTCATTGTAGATCATTTAACAACTTTATTTTCTATTCCCGTATATAGTTTGTCATGTTTGTTTGTAATTAACATTTTCTGCAAAATGCAATATTTCATTAGAGTATTATATCCATAATCTATGCTGAATTTATAAGGTTTCATTATTTTTTAACGTAAATTCATCAACTAGTTACCTAGTGCTGTGACATACGTCCATTCAATTTTGTTTCAATAGCTAACCAGAGTTATCTTCTATCAGTTTCTCAGTGTCAGAAAAACTTGTTAATTCATCAGACTGTTAAATTTACTGAAATAACATTTATCCATACACTACAAACTAAAAAAAGGGCAACACACTTCCTTTAATAATTTAACTTATTAGCCATCACGTATTGAAGTTGGCACAGTAATTTTTAACTCTGTAGTTACACTGTATGCTGAATAGTGAAGAGAAAAAAATCCAGAATAAAGTAGATCTTTGATGCACACTACAGAATTATTTTCTTTCCCTAACAGGCCCAGAGCTAGTGTATCTATTTTAATAAATACACAAAAGGATACTTGGTACATTGCGGTCTTCATTAATGACAATTAAATCCGTGAAGTCCCTTGCAATACACTGTGGAATAATCCTTTTTAAAGCCAGTCCTCTTCGATAGTAGACATGTGAGTTAGGTATAACAGTAGACAGCTGCTCACAGAATCTCACTGTTCTCTGCAAAACAGGTGAGTTAAGTTACAACGTGGCAAACGCAGAGCCAAATTCAAATACAAGGGGAAAGGAGGGCTGCTCATTCCAACTGCCCTCCCTGGTGATACATTCCTTCAGTATCTCTATAAGCATTTGAAGACAAAGTATTAGAAAAAAAAATGATTTGGAGTAAAGACTGCAGTACACCAGTGACTTTATTTTCAGCTTTAATTTATCAATCATAGTATGAAACCCCTGATATCTTATAACCTGTCAATTTCTCAGAACTGTCCAGGTAAAACATACGTACCCCACGAGGTCTGTCTGATGTTGTAATAAGAATCTTGGGAACAGTCTCTCTGTTGAAGTATGGTGCAAATTCATCAGTTGCTTCATCAAAAGCAACCTGGAAGAACAGAAATCTTGTGAATCCACTATATATGAAATAATTGAAGAACAATGGTTCAATTCTGATCTAAATTCTGATTAACCTGAGTTTAGTAGGAAAAATTTCAATTCACAATGTCTATCATATAATTAATCATCACAAAATATGTGTTTTTTACATTTTTAAGAATCTAGTGTGAACATTGGCAAGTCTTACTACCAATAACAGCAATGCAAAAGGCAATTACCTAATGTAGATAATGAAAGATTGACATCACCTCTTAGTGAACCCATCACATGTAAAAAAGTACTTCATCAACACCTTAACAGGAGAGTAGTGAATGTTAAGTTTCATCAATCCATTTTTTGTCTCCTCTTTAAAAAAAAAAAAAAAAAAGGAACTTAATAGCATATGCAGAAATTAAGCAGTTACCTCTTCATCATTGGGATCCACAGTTGTTTCGTCATACACTCTCTGATTTTCAATAGTCTTTGGTATGGCTTTTGGAGGTGCCTAAAATAAGTATGTTTATTAACATAACACTTTGATATAATTTTTAAGTGTATTGCAAAAAACACATTCATACTACCACGATATTGTGTAGAATTCTACACAGAATCAGAAGTATTATTTCATGCCAGCTTTTAAAAAAAATAGTTATAGCATTATTTCATGCCAGCTTTTAAAAAAAATAGTTATAGCATCATCTTGATTAAAAACATGCATTAGTATCAGGACACCAGAGATTATCACATGGAGGAGAAGTATCACTAGAACAGTGACGCTGCTTAATTTCAGTCTAATTAAGAAACAGGCTTCCAAAACAAAGAAAAAATAAAGAGGGGGGGAACTTTCTATCCACTTTTCTTCCACAGAACAAAAAAGCTCACATTTTAGCCTTGACATTGACAATTTAACAACTAATAGCTTATGATGTTTACTTCACGCTACTCTTGTGAGATTATAATACGTGAACTCATAGCTTACTCTCTTCAACTGTCAATACACTTTTGACATAGTTTAGGAAAAAAGCAAAACTTGTTCATGGCTAGGAAAGATGGCTTGGAAACAAGCAGACAACTCCTCTGGGTAGGGTCTGATCAGGTCCAATTGTTTTAATTTATAGAGAAATTATTACAGTATAATTCCTAATAACATCAACACAATGCCATAGCAACTACATCAAACAAAGAATACTTTTCAGGAAGGGCCTGCTTTTATGTCATTATTAGCCTAAAACTCACCCTGTCTTATCAGAGCATCGTTTAACACAGCACCAACAAGGTTTCTAAGCTCAGCTGTCTGATACCTCCGCTACACAACACAGTGTTTCTGAAGACTATCACTGCCAGCGACCACCGAGGTCACTACTCCCTTCACTGAAGTCTGTGGAGAGAAACCATTTCACTCACGAAACTGCAGAACCTCCAGCACAAAGCTGAGCTGCAGAACTATCACCAAGGCGAGCTCTCCCCGCTGGCGGCGGAGCACCTTCTCCCTGCGGCGCGGCCGCGGCACGCCGCACCCGGAGCCCTTACTTTGTCTCCGAGGGCTTCTCGCTCCTTCCTCCTCTTCTTCTTGGCGGCCAGTTTCTCCTAATGGGAGAGGGAGAGCGATCCGTTAGCCTGATCCGCCGGCCAGCCGGCCGGGGCCACCCCCACCCTCCGGTAACGGCCGCCCGCCGGGCCCTCCCCCACCTTCCTCTGCTGCTGCTTCCAGCGAAGGAACATGAAGTGCCGCCGCTGCTTGTTCTTGATCTCGGACACGCTGAAGGTCGGCGGGAAGAGAACCCGCTCAGGAGCTGGCGGGCCCCCATCCTCCGCCGCGGAGCCCGCCACCGGGCCGCCGCCGCCCGCCATGCTGCCGCGGCCGCCGGGCAGGAGCTGACCCCTCACCCCCGGCCGCACGCGCCGCGCCTGCGCCGGCCGCCCGGAAGGAAGAACGGACGCGCTTCCGCCGCGCACGCGCCAAGGGGGCGGCCGGGTGGCGGTTGGGCTCGCGCGCTGCGGTGCCCTCGCGTTGGGGCGGCGGCTGAGGGGCGGCCCCCGTTAATCCGGGAGAGGGAGCGGGGGAGCGCCGGCTGGGCCGCGGCGGTCCTACAGCGGGTCTGAAGGGCCCAGTCCCGTTCGCCCCCCGGCGGAGCCTGGCTCTGGCCGCGGTAGCGCGCCTGGCTGAGCCGTGACAGAGCCGGCAGCCTCGCCACTGCCGCCTGCAAAATGGCTGATTGCTCAGCAGGCAGCTGGCCTCGAGGGGAGAGTGTTTAACACCGGTTATCACTGCCGTGTGACTTCTGATCGAGGTTGACAAATGTCACAATGGGAAGCTTGAACAAACACGACGTACTGATGGATTTTTGTAAATAATAGAAACATCATGAGCCAGTTGTGTGTTCCCCAGTGCACGGGTTTCACATTCAGACATTGGCTCGTAGCCAGTTACCTTGTGGGGAGCATCTGCTTAAAAGAAACCATAAGGTTTTTTAATGGTGATGTTCCGGAAAATTATTCCATAAAAGCCTGTTGAAACTTTGGTTAAAATGAAATTAGAAACCATCCAGCTAATTAAGGAGATTTAATTCATGAAAACCTAGAAATAAGTTTTTATGTTCCTGAGGTGGTTTTCCAGCTTAGAGGTGCACAAGTGTTGCTGCACTGTGAAGACTTACACTCTTGTTTCATAGAAATGGAGTATCAGGATTTCAGGGGGCCTGGGCTAAATTGGAGGCATTTTTAATCTCAGACTGCAGAATTATGAGCCTCAGTGGGACTGACTAGTGCCACTTGTCCCAAGGTCTACCTCAAAGCTTGGAATATGTCTACTAATTTTATATACAAATACAATTTTGCATTGCTACATTTTTTTTACTAGAAAAGTAGAAAAGCACATGAAGATAATGGAAAAAGATCTAGAAATAACCTAAACTAGACAATATCTCAAACCTACTTTTGTCCTACTTCTGTCCATTTAACTCTGTAATTCAACTTGCTTCACTGAGGTTATTTCTGCTTAACACGGATGTAAATGAAAGATCAAAGCCCTCATTAGGCACAGTCTCTCATTTTTCTGGCCTCACTCCCATTGTCGTCAAGAGAAAACATTTCAGCTATCCTTTGTGCCTTAAGGATAAGTAGTTTCCATGGTAATTAAGGTCTGGGGGATTTAGTTGAGAATATGTTAACCAAGGACTTTGTGTACCTATCTCACTAGCTGATTCAAATATCAGAGGTTGCAAGGGTGTTTCTAGAAGTCATTAGCAGAGATTTTAATCACTGCTGTTAGCAGAGCTAATAAGGAGTTCTAAGTTATTTGTCATTCCAGTTTGCAATGGTGTTTTTATTGGGATCATTGCAAACTGATGCACAGCGTAATTTTGTGAAGCTCGCTGAGTGCTTGTGCCTGGAAATAACACAGTCTCCCTCTCAGCAAAAGGGAAGACAACCTCCTAATATTATTCAAAGACTTTCCTTCCAAGCACTCACAGGAACAAAACAACGAGACACAACTATACAACTTCCTAGGGGAGGGGCAATAAAAAAGACACCAGAAACCCATTGTGGACTTAGTAAAAATAAGGTTGCTAGCAAGGTCACTAACTTCAATAGAAGGCCCAATTAACTAATGCATGCATAGTAGTAGTTTAATTTATTCACAGAGAAGGTTCCGGGGTCTTTTGCTTATTTTAGCTATGAACTCTGTTCTGTGCAAATAACATTTTAACAAGGATACTCCTTTTTTGAAACTAACATAGCATTGCCAGGAAACCATCTTTTGGAATAAGCTGATTGGTTATTAAAAAAAAAAAACAACACCAAAACAGCAACAAAAACCAAATAGAAAACACTAGATGCTTTGATTTGTGTAAACCAACTACTAAGTTCTGCAGTGGAGAGTGAGGAAAGGCTGAGGGAGCTGGGTCTCTTTAGCTTGGAGAAGAGGAGACTGAGCGGTGACCTCGTTCATGTTCATAAATATGTAAAGAGTGAGTGTCGGGAGGATGGACCCAGGCTCGTTTCAGTGACACACAATGATGGGGCGAGGGGCAATGGGTGCAAGCTGGAACATAGGAGGTTCCACATAAATATGAGAAAAAATTTCTTCACAGTGAGGGTTACAGAGCACTGGAACAAGCTGTCCAGAGAGATTGTGGAGTCTCCTTCTCTGGACGTGTTCCTGTGTGACCTGATCTAGGAGATCCTGCTCCGGCAGGGGGATTGAACTAGATGAGCTTTTGAGGTCCCTTCCAATCCCTGGCATTCTGTGATTCTGTGATTCCTGAACCCAGCTCCTGAACTTCTTTCCCGTCTGCTGCTGAGCCCAGTCATAGAAGTTGTACCACAAAGGTCTGGGTTTTGTTATGCCTGTAAGCACCTCAGTCTTGAGACTGCAGAGCAGTTAGTACAGCTTTGATCATGCCTAAGCCTTATGAAGCCCCACTAAATAAGAAGTTCTTCGCACTCTTGCTTGCAGCCTCTCTGGTAGGCATTCTCAAGGGCTGTTTGACAGTGTAGCAAAGTTAGTGATAGTAGCTTTCCTTAACTGGTAGTTCAAAAGTTCAAGTATTCACCTTTGATACAGAAGACAGAACTTTCCAGCCTCTGGACATTGAGAATAACAATTCCTTTCAATGGAACAATCAAACCACAAGCCTGCAGGTTCTTCAGAGGTGAGAACTGTCTTCATTCTTCCCGCTGAAGCCATTACTGCTTCCAGAATAAGATACAGAAAATGCTGGGTAAAATAGATAGTGGCTGGAGGCAATCTCTTTCTGAAAGGAAGGATTATGGGGTTCCTGGCCAGCTCTCAATATTCTCCCTGTAGTTTAAAAAGTGACAGAGCAAAGCAGAAACAAGCTGTAGAGAATGGACTGTAACCAGGTTCAGTCTCTAGGTGTGTGCCCTCCTCACTGGGCTAAAGAGTCTGATTGCTTTTATTCTCCTGGCCTGATAGTCTGTGGGGCTTTTGGCACAGTGCATAAATGGTAACATGGTCTCACCAGGGTGGAATATTCAGAGAGCAGTGGGAGATGCTCCGTGTGGCAGGGGGATCTCTGTTTGAGCCCACAACTCCTTAAGTGAGAGAAGAATTGAGCATGGGCCCACCACAGTATGCTGCCGTAGGAAAGATGGACATCTCTACCGTCACTTTTTGAGGGAATGCCTGCCCTGTATTTTGTAGAGAGACTAGGCCTGTGATGCTTGTTACACCTTATTGTACCAAGCCATCTGGGATCTCTGCTGTAGAAAAGCCTCTTGTTCATCCAGCTAGGCGTAAGCATGAAATAAATGCTAAACTGCTTATCTCTTTCCAAACTGTTCCCGGACAGGGGCATACCTGCAGCTGTTTCTCCAGGGGAGCATTGCATAGGGGAGCAAAGTAAAATTATAAGGCGCCTATGCAGGAACTGCGTGGGTGGTTTTCAGGATCATCTGCCTGGGACTTACAGGCTTGCATTCCTTAGTGGATCTTGTTTACAGCCTTTAATTCTGGTATTTTGGGTTACCTAGGGCAATCTCTCTTATGGATAACATGGGGATCATACTCATTAAAGTTAGGTATTATTTAATATTTCAGGATGAACACTAGATCTTACTATGAGCTCCCAATGCCTGTCCTCATCCCATAACTCAAGACAAAAATTAATTATTTTCGTACCCTTTTCCGGGTTACTCTTCTCTACAGTATCTGAGCTGTGTACAAACATTAAGGTGCTTATTGGAAACAAGGTATTATGTCCATTATCCATATAGGAAAATCAAACAAGTTTGTCAAAGCAACATTTATCAAATGGATCTATGAATTTAGAATGCCTGGTGTAAGACACTAGAGCTGGATATCTTGAGAATATTTAGCACCATACATTCAAACCACAACTATGTTCAATTAGGTTCACAATTAACTTCACTTTGCTCAGGATCATTCATGATATCAGATACCAGAGATATTAGATTCCAGATATCTCAAGTTCAGCACCAAGCAAATGAGGCATGCAGATTTAGTGTCTGTCCCTAAAATGAAATTAAAGTTTGTTATACTATGGGTGAATAAGGAGAACAAATAAAATTTTCTGAGACAGTTTTCATTCTGTAATGCCCTCACTTTTGAGTTTCCTTACAATTCTCATGCTTTTTATAGCTTTTGTGTAAGAAGTCCCAAGTTTAAGAAAGCAAATTGGTAAAAAAAAAGGGAAGGCCCCTCTGAATACCACCTTTGTCTTCCAAAGTTTTGACACCCATGCCCCCCATCTGCTATCACACCAGAATTTGTTGAGAATGCACTGTGTGACCTCGTCTAGGTCATTAATAAGGACGTTAAGAGTTTTGGCCCCTGTATGGGTCCCTGAGGAACACCACCGCTAGTAACTAGCCACCTTTTTGGTGGTCCTTGCACTGCTGATCAACACTCATTGTACTCCACAGCCCAGCCAATTATCCATCCATCTTGTGGTACATTTTTCTACTCCATATTTAATCAATTTGTCTGTAAGGGTACTGTGGGAGGCCATATTGAAGGCCTACCTAAAGTCAAGGTAAACAGCACACATTGCTTTTCTTCCTGGGCTGAGCCTGTCTTCCCCTCAAAGGTTTGTCCTTGGTAAAGCCACATTACACCAGCTGTTCTCAGTCACCTTTGTGTCCCTCAGGTACTTGGAAATGTCTTCCAGGAGCGTATGCTCCATAATCATCTTGGGGACAGAGGTGAGACTGACAGACCTGTAGTTCCTTGGCTCTTCCATCCTGCCCTTTTTGAAGTTGCAGCAACTCAGCTTAGTGTAACCCTCTTCCTATACCATGCAACGAGCAGCAGTCACTGATGCCTTCAAATCATCTCTGCCCAACATCTCAGAATGTGTAGGTATGTGCATGTGAGAAAGAATCAACAGCAAAGCTTTTGGAAGCCTAAGAGAGCAAAACTTAAGTAATCTAAGGGAGAATGAAGCAAAGGAGAGCATTTTTTAAAAGAAGATATTTTATGTGGTATTCTTGCAAAAAAAACCTTGCAAATGTATTATTTTAAAAATATGGAAATTCCATAGTCTGCTGCATGTGAATCTCCTGTTCTAAAGCTCATTAGAGATTAAAAAAAATGACTTTACAGCTACTTTATGTATGGATGTCAACAAAATCATAAACATGTAGTTATAACTGACATTACAATAATTCCTTCCCACAGGACCTATCAAGATGGCATAACTGGCCATTATCTTAATCTAGGCAGACAAGCCTGATGAATACTGGGTGTTACGACAAGTCTGTCAGCACTTCTGGTTAGTTAGTAGATTAAAACAACCAGATAATGCATTAATGGTGTTTAAAAAAAAAAAAAAAAAAAAAAGAATTTGCTAGAGCTTCAAGTGCCTAGTGCAGAAAACTGGAATGCTTCCACAAACAGAAATTCTATAAACAAGAAAATTGTAATTTGATACATTTAGACTTTTGCAGAAGTTTATCCAATAGCTACCCACAGCAAAGTACGGAAGAAGCATCTACTGTTTCCAACCTGGTATTTTGCTGAATTCATTTTGCTGCTTATGGAGATCACTATCCTTTTCTGCAGAATTGTCCTGTAAAAGGGAAGGTAGTCAATGGCAACATTTCATCAGCTTTGTGCGTATGTAGTAAAACTTGTGTTTCTTGGGGGGGGGGGTGTGGTCCTCTTTGTCGGAAGTAATGCTAGTATCATTCTGCTGGTGATAATTACACATAGCTTGGGCTACCTTAATAAAACGTTCCTTCACATACTGAAGAAGAAAGAGTTTATCCAGCTTTAGAGTATGACTCATTTCTAGCCAGATATTTTTCAGAATATGATACCTTGTGTTTTCATTTTTAAAATTTATTTCCTATTATTTTATATTAAGGTGTATTTTTGCTGTAGCGGAACAACTTCTCTGAAAAGCTTGGTACAGCAAATAATTTTGCTTCTTTTTCTGCTTGCACGTTGCCCACAGTTATCTAAGAATTTTCACCTTGTTCAAAATTATTGCAATGTAAATTGTAGGTGTTAATATAGAAATAATGTAACTATTTTGTTACAGAGTAAAACACCTCAAGTGAAACTATTTTCACCTTGTAGATCACTCTTAACTCCATGGTATCCACACATGTTATCAAAAATTAAGCAAAGCATAGTGCTTAAATGTTTTTCTATTTTAATACATTTCAGTGTCTGGCTATATTATTCTTTATCTCTTAGTAGATACTTCACATTTTTAATTGGAAAAAGTAGGATCATTTTCTGCTTGGCATTATGTCAGAAGTATTTATAAATGGCTAGTAACACATACTAGTTAGTTCACAAATTTGTGAGATAGTATCTGCATAAGAAACAGAAGTTGAAGTTGTGAAGTGATACATGATAAGGATTTATTCCACAGTGTTACCAGAATCCTTGGCAAGATGAGCTAACTTGAACAATGTGCATTTTAATATGATTAATTGCAGGCTAGTATTTCTAGGAAATAAAAATGTACACCATTTACCTGATGGAGGACTGCATTATGAAAAGTAGCAATACAGAAAAGCGATTAGGAGCACAGGGAAATGCTGTTCTGGTGGGTAAATGTGGGGAGCACACTGTAGCAATTGGCATTTCGTTGGTGGAGCAGGATGTCTTGGCCTGATACCAAGACAAAAATTGAGAAACAGGTTAAACTATATGGTTGATTGGGGATCTAGAAACCCTTCTTACAGAAGAGACTTAAAAGCTTCATCTCTTCAGCCCATCAATGAATCAGATATGGGCTAACTCACCTGGTATGACATGAACAAAGAGAGCAATTGTAATCATATATATCTCCACTTTGGGAGACGAATCTTTTAAAAGATGTAGTGTTTGAAAGCTGAGCTAAGAGACTTTTTTTTTATTAAAACTGAAAACAAAACAAAAAAACGCCTTAGACTAACTAAGCCTTGAAAAAAAAAATAGATACATAGGCCTGTGAAGTATTCCTTGTCACCTGAAATCTTTAAATCAAGAAGGTGGACTTTTCCAGAGTAAGTGTTCTAGCTCTACCAGAAATTATGTATACTTCACTTGATCTAATTGCCACCTGTATGGTCCAAAAGGTCAGGCTGGAGAATCATGGTGCTTTCCTCTGGCCTGAAAACCTGTGATGCTATGAAACATCAAAATGGAGCAAAAAAACCCCTTTTAGATGTTTTATAAGAATTTTAGAATACCTGCCATAATATTCAGATAGTGTGTGGTTAGAAACTGTAATGAATGGATTTTAAAAATAATTTCACAGACATCTTTTGCTATATTGCAGGGTTTTTTTCCTGTTTGTATTGCTGAATTTTGATAAACAGTCACTGGAATTGTAGTATCTCTTTTATTTAAGGCTACCCAGCCCATCACCTCTGATAAGACTTTGTTTCCTTTCTTGATCAGTTATCAAATCTTTCAAGACTGATATTTCCATGCTGGGTGTTCACCTCAGGATAACTTTCTGGAAAGCATATTTCTGTATTTGGTAGTGATCATAAGCAACATCAAAAGCAAAATTACCCAAGCTAATTAAAAGAAGTGCTAGTGGAAGAAGTAGTTCCAAACTATTAGACAGACTGGTGGGATAATTTTGAGATTTACCAGGAAATTTCCTTCTCTTTTGTATTATAAACTTTTCCAGAGAAGTTGTTGTACTACAGAAAAAATACACCTTAATATAAAATAATAGGAAATCAATAAATAAAATGAAAACACAAGGTAGCATAGGTAGTGGCAGAACTTTTTTCTTATATGTTGATAAAGTATGAACATGTTTTCCAGTGTTTATAAATGCTAATCACAAAATAACAAAGGTAATGGATTTGTAAGACATTTAGCTAGCAACATCTAATAACACCAGTGTCAGATAAACTCTTTTCCAGGATGCATATGTAGCTCTTAATGAAACTCAAGCTGCACCTAATTACTAGTAACAGAAAATCCCTGGCATTTACCTCCCACATACAGAGCCACACCTTGCCCTCCAGGAAATCCAGAGAGCTTCCCAAGAACTATCCTAGCTTTGGCCTAGATTTCAGCTTCTTGTATAGCATTTTACCGTAGAAGCTTGTCAGAGTCAATCCTGTCTGATGTACAGGGTTTGACTGAACGAAGAAGTGAAACTTATCATGAAATCTGATCTTAAGTTAGACCTTTTATTACAGTAGCTCTTTAGCTTGGTCCCATGGTTCAGCAAGTTTGGTGCTCTGTGTAACAGACTGATGCTGAAGACTGTCCCTGTTCCCTACAGTAGGAGGCAAAGGACAGAATCAAAACCACCATTTCAGTAAACGTGACCATACAAGATCACAAGGAGAAATTAGCTAAGATAATATTTTCCTCCGTCTGTATTTCCACTTTTATTATATTTCCCTCCTGCTTGGGAAAATATTCTATTTCCTAAGTTTGTGGGGGATTATTTATGAAAGAGATGGTATGACATTTCAGTGATGAAAAATTAGAGAGATTTCGTAGAATAGATATGAGACATGATGAAAGTATTAGAACACTCCCTTCTAATGTGGGGCTTAAGGAGTTCCACCTATTTAGCTTATCAAATAGAAGGTTAATGGGGGCCCTTTACATACCTTTCTGTAGTAAATATCCATTTGACAATACACAGCTTAGCTCTAGCAGACAAAGATCCAAGACCTGCGATCTTAATTTATAGTTACCCATAATTAACCATTGAGAGTTACCCGTAATTAACTATTTACCAAGAATTATGGTAACTTTTCTGTTGACATTTATATCAAGGTATGATGTTTCCCCCTTAAAATGATACAATCTAGTTCAGAGAGGAACTAGTTCAGGGAAATCTGCTCTCCATTATACAGGATGTCAGACTAGAAGATTGCACAGGTCACTTCAGGATTTCTAATCTGTTAATTAGTTTATATACATTCAGTTTAATTGGCTCAGTGATTGTTAATAAACAGTATTTTTAATCTTTCATGTTTAACTGCAGCCTCACCTAATCTCAATTATTTCTTATTGTATGTTGGTGGTGGGAGTTTGTCATCCTACCAGCACCTCCACCTTCATCCCCAAGGGTTGCATCATTATCTTGTTACACAACCTGCAGGGCTGATATTGTGGATACGTTGCCAACCACAGAATTGTTGAGAGACGGAGTGATGGTGTTGCTGGAGATCCAAAGAAAGCAGCTTTGGATCCTGCACATGAGTTATTTATCAAGACCAAGGGGTGTTGTTCTTTTTTAAAACTTAACTAGAATATACTGCTCAGGTGGTTGTAGCCTCTTTGCAGGTTTCTGTTGAGGATTTTTAGCATGTAATTCTAGATTTTTATACAACTAAATGTATAATTTTCCAGGCTTTTATCCAGGCTAAGGCTGATATTTAAAATTTTCTTCTTACTTGTTCATTCAGCTGTATTTTGCTTGCTAGTCTTGGGAACAAACTGCCACCCTGACAAGGACAAACCACATCCATTGGCCATGCTGTTGTTTCTCTGGACACTTCTCCAGCTTCACCTGGAGAGCAGCCCATCTTTAACAACATCTCACAAGGAAGCAGTCTATCTTTTGGGGGATACAATGATCTGCTTTTGTTTGGGCTCAAGATCTGTTATTCCATTATGCCTGTTGGCAGAATTTAAGTAAGGTACTTCTGTTGTTTCAGGCAAGATATTGGTCTGGTGTCCTCTCCTGCTGGCTGTATTTCTAGGTACTATCCTGCCTTGAAGAGGCAAGAACTCCACAACTCTCTGCAGTTCAAAACTTTGAAAAGTGCTATCCCTTTCATGTCTGCATTCATAAATTGTTTCTATTTTTCTCTTTTCAAAAAGCAACCTGCAGCAGATAACCCTCTTCACTCTTTTTGTTGTCCCACGCTTTGGTACCAGTTAATCTCCCATTAAGCTTCCTGAACCACCTAGCTTTTAAGTACTTCTTAATGTTTCTGATAATTTTTAACAGTCACTGCCTGAAACTTCAATGCTACTGGGTGTTCCAGCATATTCTCACACCAAGCTTCCATGTACTGTGATTTGGAAAAGAGATTACATGTGTATAGTACCAGCAGAGGACTGTGTGGCAGAAACCAAACTATATACTTAGGGTAAAATGCCCTTCAACAGGTTTTAAGAAAAGCTTTGTTAATAGGTAAAGGCTTAACATGAAGCCAGGATAATCTTGTGACTAATAATATACTAAACTCGGAAAAATGGTTTAGGAGCAGAACTTGCTATAGTATACCGAAAGGGAACCCACAGAAGAAAGGAAATGAGTATTTGAGTCTGTTAATAGTAAATACTCTTTATCCCTCCACCCACAGGCATACCTTTTACTTGTACATTTTACTTGTACATTTTACTTGTACATTTTACTACTGCATATCTTAGACCAAATGTGAGAAACATAATACTTTAGGGAGCTAAACATTAAAAACTCCTATGACAGAATTAGGTTCTGAGACAAAGCTGGGTAATGAGCAATAAATGATACCAGAAAACTCTGTACTTAATAAAAAGGATTAAAACCCAGCAAAACTCTTACCCATTATCTGAGAAAACTGTAGATTTTTTACCTGAAATAAAAGATGGCCCAGTTGTAAAGGATGGCCAGACACAGGCCAAATCAAAGTCGCACTGCAACTCCTGCATAGTTGTAGTTCTATATTCTTGTAAGTTTGTATATAGTACGTTCATACCTCCATGTACAAGACTTACTGGAATCCTTTTCAGTATTAAGTCACCTGGGACATGGTGCTATGGGAGTTTGGAGTAAAAGGATTCCAAGTATCTGTCCTCATAAAAATGCTTTCTTTCAAGTCCAACAGGTTTTTTTTAACAAGCCTAAAGAAGACAAAAAGCACTGGTTGGAGTTATGGTGAAGTAAGCTGGGGTGTCTGGTGCCTGCAGTGGAGGGAGATGGCTGCGCCAATCTTTGCTGGAGTCTGGGGCATCTGCAGTGACAACCTCCCGCTGGGAGTATTCAAACCAGAAAATGCAAAGTAGCTACAGATACAGAACTGTATCAGCAATGAGATAAACAGCTTGGGCTTTTTCTTTAAAAACAAAAACATGAGTTCTAATTGAGAATATTGGCAAAAAGTGTCTATTGTGTGGAATATTTTTAAGGCTTATGCCTGTGAATGTATTAGGTGCAATTTCCAAGGCTGTTGAGAATTTGCCAATTGCATCATTTTCAGTTGTAATTATGAGAGATTACTGTCAGAAAAGCTGACTTTCGTTTTTGAAGCCCAGTCCTGAGAAGATACCAGAAAACCAGGACTCACCCTCAGTATTTCTGATTAACAGTTTCTTCTGATGGAGTAATACTGGTCACATAATAGCTTTGTTAGAGAGCTTTTGAAAACTGGTCTCTCAAGCTCAGAAAATCTGTGTGAAGAAAGTAATAGTTATCATTCAAACTTGACGCCAGACTCTAATTATTACTTCAAACACGACAAGAACACAGCATCAACAGGAATTCTTTTTTTTTTTTTTTTTTTAATCTCTTTGGTACACCGTAGTAGCCACACCTGTGATCTCTTAGAAGAAACATACTTCTGAATACTTTGCACAAATATGTATTAATTTGTGCACTGCACTCATAAATTTGTCCAGAGTTTAGCTCTTCTAGTTTTTTTACTCTGTTGATCTTACTGTCACGCTTCATACAATGCTACATTTAAATTATACTACTTACTTCAGATGCTGTTAGCCCTTGAAAATTCCCTTGCTTAAGGAAGATACTGTGCTTATGGTGTACGTGGTAAGGGCCATGAAGCTGCTCAGTTTCACTTTGCCTTTACCACATCGGTTTAAGTGATCTAATCAAATAGGTTCTGCTCAATAGCGTTATATTTGAGTGTCACACGATCCCACAAAGTGCTGGGCTCTTATACCCAGAGAAGATGGGACCATGAAATAAAGATTAGCTTCTTGTCTGCGATATTGTGTTTCACCCTATTGCGCTATCTATCCGACAGTCGTTTTAGTTGGACTACCAAGCTCAGCCCACAAACTAAAGTAGTAGTATGACATGATTTTCAAAGCAGCCAAACACACGCTTCATGCCTCATTTCTTAGACTGATTGTATACGTGCCGTTTGTTAAAAATGAAGGCACTGAAAACCAAAGGAATTCAGCATTAAAGAATTACTGAGTTTTACTGAAAAAATACTGAAACCTTAAGTTCTCCATTTCTGGAGAATCCCGAGCAATGGTATCTCTCTCAAAAAAACCCAACAACCAGCCCCAAGCCCCCAATTGTATATTTTGACATAAAATATAGGTCTGACTTGCAAAAACCACCAGTCTTTAAATTTCCCAATAGCTTTCCAGTGGAGGCATAGGCTTGCTTAAGAAATTTAATGTATGGAAAATATGCATGAACTTGTATTTTGTAGTTATTTTTGTGACTTTCTTTTAGAGTTGCCCATAGACATCTCTAAACCCAGGGACTAAAAATCATTACTGTGCAGTACCCAGACATATTAGCATATGGTAAATATATTTATTTTAAAGGGGTTTTGCTGATAATACTTGTCATTTTTCTCTTGCTATGGCTTGCAATGGACTGGTGGTGCAGATCCCATATGAAATATAATTTGAAATTAATGGGGAGGCCTTAGTTGGGGTACACATTCCCATGGAACATTTCCCTGGAATAGGATTTGGAATTTGGTTTATTTGAAAGGGTCTATGTTGTCAGGCTTATTTTGGTGATCAATAACAAAGAACAGAGGGGGATTTTTTCTTAAAAAGCTAAAATAGAACTGTGAGGAGCTGTGTGTTTGTGGGGCAGATGACTCACCCATCAAGAGTGTAACAGCCTCTCCAGGTTGTGCATTATGTGCGTTATCATACAGTGACTTGAGAGTGGCTTGTTATGCAATCCTGGCAATGGCAGAAGCATAATAAGGAGTCGTCCAAAGGAGAGAGAGGGAAACTAATTCTGCTGTTAGCAGAAGAGTAATACTTCTGTTATTTTAACTTCTACTTTGCTGTATGGTGCCAGTACCAAAATAAGACCTGCAGAGATGCTTGGGAATGAGTTCCCTCACCTTGGCTTTCCCACACTGGTCTTTCACAGCATTTAGCAGGCAGCATATCCAGGACATGTTCTTAGTCCTGCAGGGAAATCTTGAATCTTCCTGGAGACAAAAAGATTCGTTCTGTCCATACTGCTTATCTTCCTCAGTGCTAACAACACAAAGTAGGACTGAGGGGATACAGTTTTCAGTCTTCATTCTGCCAGAGACAGTCTTTGAAAGAGGATCTTAAGTTATTGAGATGTAAAAAAAATACCTCTAAAGGTGTGGATATCACTTCTTCTTGATTTGGGCACTGAAAGTAAAGCCATGAACAGCAAGAGAGACGGTATCGTGGTCCTGCCTCAGAGAGGCTTTTCTGTCAAAGCAACTGCCCATGCTGGAGGCCACATTAACATCTGTCCTAACAGCCACCCTGGCAGTGCTGGGGACAAGGCTTTGGGCAAGCCAAGAATGTGAAACTCTAGATGGGGACATTTCCACCATGTTGGGAGTACACTACCATCTTCTAAACACAGCTTGTGTTGTAAGGTTCTGATTTTTTCCTTCAGGTTTTATGGGTGATTCCCATGTCTTTGAAGTTCTGTTCCCACTGAGGATGAAGGCAAATTCCCACTGATATTAATGGCGTTAGGATGTGTCCTTGTCTCTATTCTGCTGTTGTTTCCTTTGTTGCAGTAGACCTTTTCCTTCATTAAAGCTTTTGCCTGGGGGGGGGAAGAAAAGTAATGTTACTAAATAAATTATGAAATATTTACATTTGTGAAGCCAACCCCTTACGCCTAGCTCCTCCTCTGATATTAAGATGACACTTCTTATAGAGCTACAGCCTCTGTACTGCCAGTATTCCTCTGTGGGATCCAAGACTGGGAGGTGACAAAACAGCAGGCCACCATGAGCCAAGTGACAGTAAGTAATATCAAGGAAAGCTTGCTGATTTTGACTCAGTGCGGTGAGAAACAACTACATTAGACTGGCAGTGGTTTGTTTAGTGGTGGAGAGCAAAGCAGGAGCAGAGGTGAAGCCAAAGAAAATAGAAAACTGGGGAGGTTTCTAAACAAAGCTTGATTATTACGTGAGACTAAAAGGCCATGTGTTGTAGATATGTCTGTAATAATCCCAAGAGCAAAGTGTTAAAGGCATCAGTTTGCTTATCACTATTTATGTTCTACTTGTGTTCTTTTGTATTTACATTTTTGCCTGCAGTTCTCTCAATGCCACAAAAATGAATGAAGCTAGCTTCAGTGTCACGATCCGTAATGAAATGACCTGCAGCTACTCTTGTGAATGTTTTGCCTCTCATTTTCATTGTATTTTTGTCTTGGCTTTAAAACTTAGTAGTAGCTTCCTTCTTTTAAAAAAAATGGTTTATCATGTTGTTCAAATATGTGTGATTCAAACTTGCACTTAGCTTATGAATTTCTGCCTCCTACTCTTTTAATGGTTTTGTCTTTGCCTCGCCTCACCTCCTGCAGATTTGGTAACAGACAGGTAGCGACTTTCTGTCTGGGTGTTGGTTTGTTATTTATACATGTATCAATACTTGGCTAAGTCACTTCATTGTATTTTTATGTCTCTGTGACACAGCCTATAGAGACCATATCTGTAAAATGGGTAAATGCTAAGTAACTGTCATAGTAAATGAAACATCCTGGATTTCTGCACAGTTATCTCCTAATGGTTTTCTGTCATCAAACTCAAGGTCTCTGACCTCCCTGGTGTCGCCCATCCTAATGTTCCTTCTGCTCTTCCCTTGCTTTTTGTCTCTTGCTCACCTTCAGTTGTCTTGTTCTCTCTTCTTCATTTCTCCTGCAAGCTCTCTTTGCTAGCATTTATCTGGTTCTTCACATCTTCTGGCAGTAAAGAGGAGGGCAGCTTGGTGGGCAGCTGGGAACACAAGTGTGCTAAGTGTCCCTATTTGCTGTGCAGCATTTCTTCCATGGTCTTTCTTTGCAAAATGTCCTGTGCCGAATTGTCAGGTCCCTCATCCTCACCTTGACTTCCATGAAAAAAATATTTGGAGTACTTAAAGCAAGAGAGGGAAAGACGCAGGTTTCCTTTGCGTCTAGGATTTGTAAGGTCAGTATGTGAAATGGAGCAGCTTTCAGAGCAGGGAAGGAAACAGTTCCTGAAATGTGTACTGAGCTTGGGCATTTTTAATCCTCAACGTGAAGTGGTGGAAAGTGGTGCTGAGCATACCAGTGCGGAAGTACCATTTTAAAACCACTATGGCAAGAGGAATACAGATTTTTGGCTGTTAGAATCTTAGCCTAAAAAGGAAACCTGAAGAAAGACAGACACAAAAAAGTCTCTCACACCTTAGGAAACCAGAAGTAAGGAACAAAACCAGAACACTTGATGATACAGCTTTTAGCAAGATTTTGGCAGGTTTTGGAGTGTAATGGGGAAACCACATTCTGCTGTAATGTGACATGCCTGTTTGCAGTCATTAACACATGTGAAGACAGAGTTTTGGGTTACTGTACTATGATGCACAAATGTGTGGCTAATTTGCATGCAAAATATCTATGATTAATAAATTAGGCAATGCCCGCACAAGTGCAAACCACTTGTAGCAATCACCAGCCCTCTAGCAGGCAACGTTAAATACTATGTTCCAGTAAAGCTTTGAATATTTGAGTATCAGTCTGCAGTTCCCAAGCTGCAAAGCAACCAAAGGAGAGGAAGAACGTTCCTTACTTTTATCCCTCTTACAGGAGAATCAGCATAGTCATCAGATACCTTGTGTAGAAATGGCAAACAAATCCAACTGAAAAAAATAACATCAACAGGATTTTAGCTAAAATCACTTGAGTAAATGTGTAACAAAGCTGTTTATAAAAGCAAGATACATTTTTTCAACTCCTAACGTTTTGTATTTAACAGTTTGACTAAAATGAACATACTAAATATGCATAGAATAGCATACTCAGTAGTGGGCTAAATCAGTTAAAAACCATAAAGATAAGCATAAAATGGGCCTGCATTAAAAAAATATATTATGAGCTAGCTCCTGTCAGAAGCGAAGATCTGAAAGTGCTACAACTGCTCTCGGAGTTCACATGCAGCTTTTTTTACTGCATTCATGCCAAATTCATAAGGATTATGTGCAAATTCAGCAGATAAGGCCTTTAATCTGGTATCTCCAATCTAAATAGAAAAGTGTCAGATACAGCTAAGCTACTCAGGGTATCAGGGGATCTAGAAAACAGTGATATTGATATCCTAGCTTGAAATGTCAGATCAGGCTGCCTACCTCATACTATGAGGAATTTATTCACTGCTTACAAGAGGGGTTTTTTTCCACACTAACATAAATTTCTATTTATCCCCATTCTCATTTTTAAATTCCTGTCTTTTTAAGAAAACTCTTGTGAAATTAAAGAGGTGCATTCTATTCTTGCATCACATTCTGAGCAGAGCTAGGCTTTGGCCAAGCTTTTAGAAGACACTGCCAGCACTGCTCTGTCTCCTGAACATTTTACCCAGGGCATAGGCAGGTTACACTTCTGAAGCAATTACTATACTAAGCACTTGATGTATCTTTCCAGAAAGCAAAAATAAAGGTATAAAAGAGATCCACACAGTAATTCATGGGCGTTAACATATGGGTGTAAGTTTCTCTGAGGATAATTATGTCACTATGCTAATAACGCCAAAGATGCTTTGATACATTAAAACAAATTCTCACAATGATGTTCTTGAGCATTTCATTACTGTTGGGAGTCAGGACTGCATATATGTAAACAGGAGAGAGGCATGAGAGAGGGGGTCTTTGCAAAAATATCCTTCTCCCTTCACGCTCCAGGCAAGCTGAGGAAGCTCTGTTTGACACAGACACTTACATTAGATGGGTTTACTGGAAACTTCCTGTTTTAAGCACAGAAAACTACACCAAGTGTGTTGAGAGGGGAGCAGCATGTTTGGTTTGCAAGGATAGCTGGAAGAATGAGCATTACTGGCTGCAAAACAATCAAAACATCCTGGGCTTTGCAGGACTTCTGTACTTTAAAAAAGTGCGGTCTAGCACACTTTGAAGCAGACTTTGCTGGGGTTCAGAAATACACTTGTGGACCTCCGTGACAAGTCCAAGAGCCAGGCTAAGTTAGCATGCCTTGGAGAAAGGAGGATTCCCAAAGCTTCCCCTGACTTCCTGGCAGACAGCTGGTATGCAGCCCCAGGTGTCCTTGAGAAACTCTCAAATCCATTACTCATAACTCCCATCATGAAGGCTCAGTATATTTGCAGTTGTTGTGGAGACACCAGAAGCAATCCCACCAGAAAGCCTGCCCTGTGAAGTGGCTCAGGCTGCAATGCCTGTGCCTATTTTCCAGGACTGTAATTGCCCAGCTGGAATTAACCTTCACGCAGCTTTAGTTTTTATGCCTTTTCTTTAGCTTTTTTTCTAGTGAGGATATTGTCTAATCCTTTGACCTCTTGCATTCAGTCTGTATAAAAAATTGCATTCTTCCAATATAGCAAATGACTACCCTAATGATCCACACTTACCAGCGCTATAGAAGCATCCTCAGGAATACAGGGGCTTATAGAAAAGTCATCAAGGTGTTTTTGGGGCAGTGACAGGGAGACAGAGTTCTGCCCTTGCTCTGGGATGGCAGTAGCCGTGGTGAGGGTAGGAAGTAGGAGCGAGTGGCAGGCGTGTATTTCGAGAGGCTCTATTTGCATTTTCTGTCCCTTGCAAGCTTGTCAGCTGAGCTGGGGCCGAGTCTCGGCTTGTGGAAATGATTACAAGGCATTTTATACCAAATAATGATCCCTGCTGTGGTGTTTGTTACAAACTTGGCTGCGCTACAGTAAGGTTTGGGGGATTAATAATGTGTGCCTTTGGCCTCTCCTACTCCTTCGGCAAACAATTTTCATGTATAATAAATGTTCTCATTTAGTCTGCCTACAGAATGGAGCCCAAGGGTCAGAAGAGCCATACCTGCACACTGAGGAGAAGAGACTCTGGGTTTCCAGACAAGACATCAGGTTTCTCCCCTCTCCATCTCAGGGTCCAAGACTTCTGGCCTTTTTCAGGATCAGCTTTTTTGGTCAGGTCAACCTGAAATTGCTGAGGGGGTAGCACCAGATGTCCTCTTCTGCAAAAGGTCTGTCCAGCCAAAAGGGTTGCAGGGGGCAGCAAAGGCAGCACACAGTCAATGGGACAAGCAGATATTTCTTGAGCATTTAGGATTTTGAAAAAGAACAGCACATTTTAAAATTAAAACTCTGTTAATATATCTATAAAATATGCAAAAATAAGTATTTCACACCAGTGATTGATCACAGTGCTTGCTGTGAGGCATACGAGGTTACATAAGTGGCTTATGGTCTTGCTTTTGCACAGGAAGCCTGAGAGTTACCACCCCTTGTTGTTTTTCTTGTTGATTATCAGTCTCTTTTGGGAAACAAAGGGTCTGCCCGTGTTTCATAACGTGTGTAGTAGAAATACCAGAATATGCAAATATGAAAGTTACACAATGGAAGCAAAACTGAATTAAAAATGAGAGAACCAAAACCGCAGACTTTTTATTGCTTCACCACTGAAATGAGCGTGAGCACAACTTGGCTATTGAGGTGCTCGGAATGTTGTGTGGTACAACTGTTTCTCTCCATCTTCCCGCTGCTCTTTATGCCCCCTCAGTAACAGCTAAAATGGAGGCTACCAATATTGGGTGTAATGAAATAGCAATGTTGTAAGTTGTCTTGTGAAGCTTTATGACAGCTATCAATTAATCAAATAATTAAGAATAACAATTAGCACTTAAAGTCAAGTAATAGACTGTTGACTTTTGGCCTGGGGAGCAACACTCTTGTGATAGCCAGTGGGTGGAGACTCTTAGCACTTGAAGTCTGTGATCCAACTGTTGTGGCTGAGCACCCACCATAAGAAATACAGGTTGTGTCAGAGGTCCAGGTGCCCTCTGATGCACTGCAATGAACCTCACCAGCACTGGCTCCAGTGAAGGACTTCTCACCATTCGTGTACGCTGAGGTCATGCATATGCAAAGCGATGGGCAAGATGCAAGAGTTCAGACAGGTTAGGTTAGTGTCTGCCATGAGAAGGTGGGCACAATAAAGGAATTATCTTGGTTTATCTGAGGGGTGCTCTATCATCCCACTGCTCAGCGCTCTGCGTCACTAGCAATTTTCACTGCCACAAATAGTGTTGCTTGACCACAGCTAGTAAAACAACGCAAAGCATATATGTAAAGTAATTTCATGAGCATAAAAGAAAAAAAACATAATCAAGCGAATTATTTATCAAATGTTATTTGGTCATATGCAGGGAAAAGAAAAAGACCTGTTTCGTGCAGAATATCTAAGCTATCGACATTATTTTCACTGAGCTTTGAGACTCGGGTTTGCCCTTGATCCAGATCGACTAGATATGAAATCTATTCCTGCACAATTCTCCTCATTAAGCGGGCCAGATAGGTTATTCTTCTTTCTTCAGGAAGTATGCACAAATGCCTGCTGAAATTAATTTGTTTGGTACTTTGGATATTTTGTTGTTTCGTTGATTTTTCACGGTGAAAAGGGAAGGAAATCTGCAACAACTTTGCAGTTGTGGGGTATTGCTTTATATCTACTTCCTTTTAAGACACTGTTGTGGAGAATCAGTGGCATGGACTATGAACACAGCAAAACAGAAATCTTAGTGGGACAGCCAGATCTTCACACTGGAGTTTGTATTAGCAACTCAGGAAAAAAAAAATACAAGTGAGATATAACTCTGTAAATATATTTAGGAACATATTAAATACAGATACACTTTTGAAATCTGAACCCAAGAGGGCATCAGAATTTTGCAAATTAGCTTTGTCTTTATAGCAAGTCGATGCAAACTTCAGGTCCTAAGCCTGAGACTGGAAGTATTAAAAATTAACAGCCGTGTTTATGAAAATGTAGGTGAAATAACATCTTCCTTCAAATATTTTACCCTCTTTTAATTTTTTTTTCCTAATTGTCTCCATTTATTCCTTTGGTAACTATAAAACATTGTAGTCAACCACAAGCAACTATAAAGATGGAAGAGGGAGACTGTAAACAGACCATTTTTGCTCTTAATTTATTTTGGTTATTCATATTTTGGACATGTTTATTTGTTTATAAGATTGCTGTACATGAAAAAAAGCACTAGAAGTACTCCCAAACTATTGGTTATGAATTATTTAAAGCTCATTTTTTCTCTAAAAGTTAGTCATGTAAAAATGAAGCCTTCCTGACCACAGATCTACTCGTCTCCCTGTCTGTATCCAATTATGTCAGCTCTTGAAGAGATTCAGCCCAAACTGAGCAGAAGTGCTGTGATTGATCTCAACAGCGCCTGGAACACGGGGCGATTTTGAAGCATTTTGGGGTACTTTCTCTTGCTAACTGCCCAGCCCTGACAACCTAGCTAACAAGACAGGTTTCTGTTGTTCCTCCCGTCTCATGCCCAGCATTACTCACAAGCTCCCCAGGGGACCCCTGTGCAGTCAGTCGCTCACAGCACTGTGCTTTGGCGCAGCCCGGTGCAGCAGCGTCCCGGGACTGCGCGTGCCGGGCTGGCGCCCAGAGAGAAACACCAGCATTTACCTGCAAGCTGCCTGCTGGTTTTGCTAACGAGGTGAAGGTCTAACACATCTGGCAACTCGCAGGGCCGCTTTTCTGAGTGAAAATACAGTTTAAGGGAGACATTTCCTACACTTTCTGCGTGAGGAGGGGCTGTGCTGTTTGGGAGGGGTGGTTCGTTATATCAACGTGGAAGCCTCAGTGCAACTCTCATAATGGATTACCAAATTGCTGAAGGCTTTGTAGATGTGTTCATTCTGTGTACAGATGAACCCACCACTTCTCCAAGCTTGCTCGGCGGCACGGTTTAAGTCTCCGATACAGGCCCACTGATCTTTGTGTTTTCTTGAAACAGCCCATTTGGAATGATCGTTAATGGAATAAAAGGTAGCATTCAGTGGCATCCCTATTAGGTTTATGTTGTAGACGTGGTAGTCGAGAGAGCAATTTGAGGGAAGTTTTTGGCCAGAATGCTGCCAGGATTCAGCCAGCAAATCGGTCTTCAGTTCCTGAGCCATCCAGGCCACGTAGATATCTGTGGAACAAAGCAGGGTGTGGGAGATTAGTCTTTCATGTTCCTCCATTTAAGATGGGACTGAAAAGCATCACCTAAACTGGGGTCATTTCATTCCAATGCATAAAGTGAGGCAGAGGGGATTTGTCCCTCTCCCCTTATTTTGACTTCTGTTTCAGAAGTTCATTTCTACTTTTCCTCCTTCTCCTGGAAAACCTGTTACAACAAACAGCAGGAAAGAAAAGGTAAAAAAATTTCAAGCCTTCTTCACAACAAAAAAAAAAGCAGATTATTCAAACCCCATTTTGTTCTTTGTTGTTACTGTTGAAGAACAGGAAATAAATTTTCTCAAATCCCACTGTGGAACACCTTAAGGTCTTTGAAGGACCAGACAGGTTTTTGCTTTATGGGGCTGAGAGGATATTATGATGGGACACCATTCCTTACCCTCTATATATTTATTTCTGAAGCTGAACTTCCTTTTTCCCCTCAAAGAAAATACTAATTGTCAAAGAATTGCTTATTGTTAATTGCTTATTTCTTGCTTGAGAATGTGTGATAGGTAAAGCAACAGGTTCTCTTACCATCTATGAACAAGTGTGACTTTGCAAAGTGGAGAAAGGTTTCCCCATGAGCTGACTGGAGCTTGGAGAGGTGGCGCAAGGGGACTGAGGGCAGCCTAGAGCCTGTGCAGAGCTTCTGCAGATTCGGGAGATCAGCTTGGAAGATGTTAGGGATGGAACAGCTGTAGATTCCTGGATTATAACTCAGCATCTGTTGGTCTGAGAAAAACCCAAAGAAATGAACACATGCAGAATTAAAATGGGTTAAAGTGAAGCAATCAAGAGAGTAAAGTTCTGCCGTGGAAAAGAAACCTAAATCCTTAGTTTTCACAGCTTATCTCCTGAAGGAGTTCACTGTCACAGTATCTTATTTTAGCAACCAAAACCATGTTTAATTGCTTTGCATTCTGAGCGGTCCTGCAGCACGTAGACTGGCTGGGAGAGCACACCCAGGTTTTTCCACTTACACCTCGTTATTCTTAGCAGAACTGTTACCTGGTGGTCTTGGTCCACTCTCACTTTCACCCATGCTCATCTTCAAGCCTCTAAGTGGTCACACACCGCTCATGTAAATCCAAGCCTTTCCATATTTACAGGAGTAGTTTCCAGTTGGTTACAGTTGCCAAGCCAAACACAAACAGAGGAACTGCCAAAGGGTTTAGGTTGGTTTTAGGGAGAACAGAGCTTGACTTTCAGTGTCTGGATTGAATTTGCAGAAGAAATTTACATTTCTGTACAGTGTGCATCTTAACTGTAGAAGTCCTTGCCATGGATATTGTAAAGAGCAAGGGAACAAATGGGCTCATTAGATGAGTTCATGGAAGACCAGTCCATCAGGAACAGTCCGGTCCTTCTGGCTCAGGAAATCCCTGAACCACAGCTTACCAGAAGCTGGGAGGATGGAGCAAGAAAAGCATTAGTATATGTGTTTCATTCTTTTGTTCTCTTTCCTTAAACATATGCATAAATGTGCTTCCACAAACAGGAACCTGTATTAGATAGCTCTGGGGTGTGGCCAGCCGGGCCATTTGCACAGCATAAGGTATTTTGTTAATATCATTTGAGGTTTGTATCTGAGAAAGGAGTGAAAAACAGTGTGGAAAGAATTAAGGAACAGGCCAGTGTGACTTCTCCTAACACATTTTGGTAGTCCCTTTTCAGGATTTCAGTAACAGATATCACTGTCAGATTATTCTGAATCTCACAGCTGTAGACTGGGGGGGCGTGGGTGGTTAATTTTCAGTATTGGTATTTTATGTGGCAAAAAAGTACCTGGGGAAATTCTAGGTGATATTTATTCCCTAATTAATATTTCTGGCAAGCCAAGGCTACTACTCCAGCTCAAGCAGCAGTTTTCTTACATTTTTAGAACTGCAGACGATTACAGCTGAACGAGCTGTTACTGTTTAAAAGGATTAATCATCCCACTTTATATTTCCAAAGCATTTTGCATGCATGGACTGAGTTTACCCTCAATATTCCCTCATGACTATTATTATCCCAATAATCCCCATGGGGAGATGGAGATGGGGTGGAAGAGTGAATTTCCCACATTAACACAGGAAATAGTTGGATAAATGAAACTGAAGCCAAGAACGCTGTTTCCAGGGGCCCACTTTGTTTCCAGATTTGACAATGAAGGACAAGAACAAGCAATTTTTGAGGCAAAGTCTCAAGGAAAGCAGTCAGAGAGGTGCAGTGGGGCAAAGGCTTTCTTAGGAAGAAGCTTTTCATACCTATTTCTGTGAACTGGTCATATTTGAAGGTTATACAGATGGCCGTCTGTCCATAGGATTCCCCAGTAGGTGGATATCCATAACCATCCTCAGGGACAGGAGGGAAGAGGGGCACACTGTGAATCACCCAGAAGCCTTGTGATTTATCCAAGAGCAGAAATCCTGTCCAAAAAAAGTTATTGCAAATGAATTAAGGAGGAAAAAGCCCTGAGATGATAGAGCAGTGTTCTACTTTGGATTTGCTGCTGCAGACACCTCACTTCCATGTGTTAATATCTACAGTAAACTGGCTCTAGATTAATAGATTATGAGACCCTAATTTTGTATTTAAACTGCAGTAATTCTCTCCTGCATGGCCTAACTCAAACTGTGACCATGTTTCACTTGAAAAAAAATCTTTTCAAAACTTTTCTCTTTCTCTGCTCAAATTTTGTCTTCAAAAAGTCTGATGATTTAGTGGCTGTCACCCTCTCTCCACTGCTCATTTTCCTTCCCTTTGTATGTTCACTGTGTAAGGGGAAACAGTGTCCGACAACACCGTGTCTTCTTCCCCAGACCAAATTCTCCTCCCCAGAGAGAGGAGAGTTTGGAGGGGTTTATGCTTAGGGTGCCTTTATGTTTAGGGTGCCTTTCCCTTCACATCTTGTACTGCTGCTGCCATTAGGCTCAGGACAATGTCATTTGTACTCGCTGAAAGGAGCTTGAAAACATAAGACCCTTCAACACAGCACAGGCGTAGCAAAACCAAAACAAAAGCTGCAGCATATGTAACTATACAACAAACAGTGCATCATGCAAATAATTCTCTAGTTTTGCTTTAGGCAGGAATTTTAGATATGCAGATAGACAGACAGACAAGCAGATGCTATCTACAACTTTAGACAGGAGAAAACAGTAGCTTGGGACTCTGTACCTTTGGTATGTCCTCTTTTCGACCCATCGGAGTCTGATTCAGGGACCTCATCATTGTATATTGCATATACAATGTTGTTTCTCTGCAAGTAAATACACATTTCTGAAACATGACATTCAGTAAAAAGAAGGCATTTTAGTCAAACATCTTCTGCTAGGAATAGAAGAAAGAATTCAGGACTTCTGTGTGAACACCACAAGCCTAATTCTTCTCCCAGTTCAGCTGACACAGTCTCCATGGAAGCTGTAGTAAAATAAATCTGAAGGTTCAGCATTAGGTTCCCAGTCAATATAAAGTGGAAGTTCTCTCAGTTGTTGCAGTAGCCCTTCCTGAAGAGGCTGAATATGCTCACTAACACAATTTACATGGGTGTATTGGGCACTTGCTTGCAAAGTAGTTCCTCCCTTTTTTTCTGTGCCTCTCTCAGATTTAGCAACCAGCTCTGGTGAAAATGTTTGCTGAGGAAAAACAGACATGACCAGTGGTCTTATGAAGGAGAAGCAATTAACACACTTTTTTTGCAAAATATTTGCATATGACCACACTTTATTCCCCCTGAATTAAGAACTTCAAGGAATTGGGACATGCTTCCCCTCCTGATGTCCTTTGAGTTTGTAAACAGTTTATTACAATTACAGCAAGACCTGGAATAGTACAGTTGATCAGTTGCCAGTATTTGACTGACTTGTGGGAATCTCTTCTACATAGAAATTAATGACAACCTACCACTAACCCACAGCAGAAATGCAGAGACACACCCAGACTCCCAAGAATACTAAGCAGATGGTAAAAAAATAACTACAGTCAGATCTTGTGGTATTTTATAATCACTTCACACAAATATAAATGAGGTGTTGACTGCAGGAAAAAAAAAGCCTAACAAGCAGCATATCGCTGCTGAAGCAGTAAGTGATTTCAGGGGGAAGAGCAAAACCCAGATTTGATTTGAGACAGTGTGAAACTCACGCACACGGGAGGTCTTAGGACAAATCGCTGTAATAGTCACTGCTGGCTCGGGTCTGAGCTCACAGCCAGGTTACAGCTTCAGACATTGCTCAACGCAAATTGCAGAGAAGCCAAAGGGACTATGTACCAACGCTCATGCTTTTGATGGGCAATACTTTCAGTGTGTGAAAGGTTTGACTAGAAATGAGAAGTTTGAGAATAATTTCTAATTGTAGCCAAAACTGCAAATAATCTGTCCAGCTGTCAAGACACTCCCCTTGACGTGTTTTCGTAGATCTAGTCAGTCAAGTCCAGCCATACCTCTGCGTGCTTATTTTGGCTGATTTCATTTCATTTACATGTAATATCAAGTAAGTGTACTAACAAAATGATAATTAAATGTCACTTGCCTCAGATTGATACATCTCGTACAGCTGCTTCAGTGTTTGTCCCAGAGCACCCTGTGTCATGTTGATGAGGTATTTACTGAGCTGCCACTGCGGAGCCAGGGTGTCCATGTACATGTATTCCAGCCCCAGCATGGGAATCTCTCCTTTGGCATGTTTTGGCAACTTGTAAAGAGCAAACCTGCAACAGTGAAGAGCAAATGGTTTTTTACACCCATCCTGTCTGGTTGTGTAAATCAGTATCTCCTTCCCCATTGAGGATTTAAGAGAGGGGTGACTCCAGGGATGCCTGCACTGGAGAGGAACCAGTGCCGCCAGCATGCAGAGTGGACATCTCTCAGGCTTGAGGAGGTGACCCGGCACAGGAACCATCAGCAGTTTGGCAGTACAGTACCTGCTGCGGACAAATTTGTTCTGCTTCTTAGCAATAATTTCTTAGTACCTTGAAAGAATTTGAGGTAGCCCTGGTTTGGAGTCTTGTTTAGCCACCAAATCCCTTTGCTCCTGATTCTGGTAGAGAGCCTCAGGTCCCAAACTCAGCCTGACATTCTCATGGCCAACCTGGACACCTCTTACCGATACATTTTTATATTATGCAAATATAACTTTATATGAAATAGATAAAATTATGTATTAAAATTATAAAAACTAATGTTATATTTATACGTATTAAACCCACAAACTAAGTATCAAGCCATGTGACAATGTTGTTCCAAACCTACTTTTCATAACAGACTTGCACTCTGCTGAACTGGATATTTGCAAACCATAACCCAGAAACACTTTTCAAAATTGTAGTGTACTCAATATTGTCAGTAAATGGCTCAGTTTGTATTAATGTCCCTGATGAAGAAAACAGGTTTTCCCAGTGCACAAGTCCATGGGATTAATTGCAGTATAATTAATTGAGCCACTTCCTTTGAGTGCTATACTTGAGTGATTTTTTAATTTATGTCAATAGTAAGAACTGGCATTACTTTAATCCTATACTGTTTACCAAAAATGCAGCCTGATGGCGCTTAACCCTTCAAGTGTACCAGGAGGAGTAAGCCTTGCCAAGTTGATTTACAGTCTCAAATTGGTCAAAAAAGGCTGCTCCGAAAGCAGGTAAGAAGTGGCAGGAAAGTCTTTTGCTAGAGAAACATTTAATCTGTGGGAAATGTACATGTACAGGCAGAAGAGAAACCCACACTGGTGATCCTGGTAATCCACTTGCTGGCTGACTGACTGATGTAGCTTAAATATCTCAGGAGAAATTGTTGCTGATCACAGAGAAGAGAAGAAAGTGATCTATATTGCGAGGCTGGGCAGAGCTGTCCATGCACAAAGAGTCACAACAGTTCCTCTATTTGAAATGAAGTTTTGGAAAGGAGAGGAACAGCTGCAGTTACAGTAGTATAAGCTGATCCAGGAATTAGTATATGAAGCCTTTCCAAACTGCTTTGAAATGTATTGGAACATTTATACTCTTGAGGTGTTTACAGCCTTGCATCTGACAAATCCACCTTAGCAGGTATACTTATGGGAAAGCTCCTAGTTGAGCTATCGGTAAATTGCTTGCAAATTCCCAGTGGATGCATGTTTTGGCCCTTTCCAGAAAGCCAGCTGAGTGTATTCGCAATTAAAGTTGTATAAAAGTCTTCACTGCACAGGAAGTTTCTTAACAGCTTAGGCATTTGTGGGAGCGGAGTGGAAGTTATTTTCCTGACAACCAAGGAAAAGCAAATCCGCTTATACCTGCTTAGCATTGTCACGTCGTTTGCTTGTGACGGAATACTAACTTACTACAAATGATCACATCGTTACTTCTTCCCCAAACCCCAAAAATGTGCATCTGTAGCTTCAGTCCTTAACACTTCTCAGAAAGCAGAGTTTGGGCTTTTATTTGCATGAAGAGCTTCCTACAGAACACAGTGAGTTTGACTGAATAAAGCCAAGACTCTCTGTGCTCCTTAGAGAGCTGATCCTATGGCCATTTGCTGTGGCAGCCCCTGAGTGAGGCGCAGTGAAGATGGCAGGACGTGTTCCTGACTGGAATGAAAACACGGAGGAGAGACTTTAGCCAGCCCAGGCACTGTGTGTGGGTAGGAACTGCAGGCACGGCTGGGGAGCACAGATAGGATCAGCTCAGATAAGGCAAGTGATTCCTCCAGTTTAGTGGCAAATAAAAGGGTGCGTTAACACTGAGTAATTATGGAATATTGCAGGAGGAAACCACTGAAAAGTAGAAACTCACATAAAGCTCTTGCTAGCAATATAAAACCTGCAGTGCTGTGTTTGTTTGAAAGGGCATCAACATCTTTTAGTTAAGAAGCAGATTTTTTCAGCAGTTTCACTTCTGCTTCTCCTGTCAGCTTCATAGCAACCAAATCCAGAAGCAGCAAAAGCTAACTATTTCTTGTCAATAAACAAGGATGACCCCTGCAGATAGGCAAGTTTCTTTTTCATTTGATCATGGCACATCGGAAAGGAAATCCCCACTGTCCTCCCTGCTAAATTTGGCAGAAGGGAACACAGTTTTGCCTGTTCAGACACCCCAGTTCCCATCTGGAACAGGTCCCACATCACTGGTATTCACACAGAGGCACAGGTGAGTTACTCCTAGCCACAGCTTTCAAAGAATTTGGATATAAACGTTGTGTTCATTTCAGAAATTGAAGGTAAATGCTTTTCTGTTTTGGTTTGGGGTTTTTGTTTGTTTGTTTGTTTGTTTGTGTCTTGGTCCATTGGGTTTTTTTGCTTTAGCACAAACAGAATCACTCTGCAAGGAATAACTGCAGTTTGCAGAGAAATGAAATTTCTTGTACTTTTCAGTTGTTGGGTAGCTGCACTAACTGAGAGTCTGACTGCTGAAAAAATCACATTGCCTAGAAGGGCCTTGGCAAAGGGCGACAACTCACAAGGATGGACCGGACTCTCATGCATTCAATGCTTGCCAATACAGAGCAGAGGCAGCTTTATACTCCTGCTTGAGAAGCCTGCCTGCCCCGTGAGGAGCTCCTGCCCTGTAAGGAGCTCCTGCCTTCCCAGTTAGCCCTGTAAGGAGCTCCTGCCTTCCCAGTTAGCCCTGTGTGCAAGGGAGGGATGTGCAAGAAGAGCCCTGACTTCTTTATCACTTGTATCCAGACTAATCATCGTTCCATGAGAAGGACACTTCTCTTTTGAACATGGTTGATACTTAACTTTGGGAAGGTTCCAAAGTTTTTTTAAGAGCCCTCGTTTCACTTTTTAAACCTGGGCTGGATATTATGTAATTGTGCTTTGAGTCTTTCATCTTCAAAGCGCATTAATCCAATTAATCATTTAATACCCAAACTCAGGCTTGCTGCTGGCAGGGGGATGGTAGCAGCTCCAACACGCCAGCAGCTCTGGTGGTGGGGAGCGACCTCTGCTCCTCAGCCAGAAGGCGCTTTGCCAGACTGCTACCCCTGCCCCGCACCTCTCCTGCATCCCCTCAGCAACAGCAGCAAGGGGACAAGTCCCACAGTGCTGCGGGTCAGGTTCAAGTGATGAAGCCAAGGGCAAGATTCAGACATTTTCCCTGCTCAGCTCAGCTCCCTCAGCCAGAAGCCGTGAGCTGGAGCCCTGGCCCAGGCCGAGTGCCCGCGGGGCTGCTGCCAGCAAGCACAGCCTTGGCACCTGAACACAGGTTACGCTCCCTTTGATGATGAGACATGAACGCTGTGTAAAGTGGTGATTATTTTGCAAGTTAGTCATAATGCAGTAGGGTGGTTGGTTCAGAGAAATGAAATCACATTTCAATAACTTGTCCTGGGTTTTCCAAATGCAAAATTCAGCTACTACTTAAAGCAAGCAGGATTAAAACAGTGATTGCTATGCGTTCCTTCTCAGTGATCCACCTACTTCACACAGTTTAATCTCAAGTGTTATTTCCTGACCCAGCATTTCTCCCCTGCACAGTATTTACTCACCAATCAACTGTCTCCCCATCTTCATTCCTGCAGGAAATCTCAGCAGCCCACAGGGGCGTGGAGGAGAGAAGCAATAGCAAAGCAGGGTGACAATGTGCAGATCCCGCGGGCATTTTGGTTTCTCAGCTGCACAGGGCGAGCACTGAGCAGGGTCTAAAAGGAGAAGTTGTGTTGCATTAGCTGTCAGGTCCCGCTGTACGATGCAGTAAGCACACCCCGGAGGGCGGCCGGGAATGGCAGAGCCAGCCTGGGAAGTCAGGGCCCTTGCGCGGGGACGGCCGGTGGCAGCGGGGCCCGGGCTCCTGGGAGTCGCCGGAGACTGCTCACAATTTCTTTGGGCAACAGAACCGCTAAATGACAGTTGTCGCGTTATGTTTTCGAGAGAACTTACCTTTGTAATTTAGGAGACGGTATTTTGACTATTCAGAATATTCAAGGTATAAAAAAAAAAAACCTGCAGATACCAAAACCTTTTGTTTTCTTTTTAGTGCTGCATGATTGAAGTATGCATTTTTTAACAACTATCTGAAAAATACTCCGTGTTCAAACATGCAAACCAAAATAATTTTCATCTCACTACTTCTCCATCCAGCCCTTGTAGTGGGACTGAGCCTGCAGGGACTGACAGGCAGAGAAAACACTCTGATCTCTGAGCCACAGTAATTTACTTACAATTAGTTCATGTATTTTTTTTTAATTATCTTTTAAGTGCATTAGCATTTCTCTTGGGAACAAACACGTCTGAATTGAGCAATTTTACATCTGATAATCTTTTAGCAACTCACACATAAAAAGCTTCGATTTATATTTTGGTGTGTAAGATGTTCTTTCTCCCTCCTCATTATGCTTACATTAAAAGGTGCTAATTTACATTAAAAGATGTTGATACAAAGTATGAGA
Source organism: Coracias cyanogaster (assembly GCA_033124195.1). NCBI lineage: Eukaryota > Metazoa > Chordata > Aves > Coraciiformes > Coraciidae > Coracias > Coracias cyanogaster. The sequence continues at coordinate 33,575 of JAVSBS010002857.1, forward strand.
TATTTCAGCCTCAAGGAAAGTCTAATGCAATAACCTCTGGATATTTTAGCATAACAGAAATCCTCACCACCTTTGCAGTATTTTGCCTCTTCCCTAGTGCAGCCTCTCCCACACTGCAATAGATGTGTAAATGGGGCGTGTTTGACAGAAGCAGGATAAAAGTGAACAGGGCTTAGCACAAACAAAACCAATGATCCCACAGAGCCAGGATTTTGGAGGTGTGGATAAAGACCTGAACTTTACTGCTCAGACTCGCTTCTGATCCCTTTTGTGGGAGATTAGAACTGTAACACGGTTGAGAGGAAATGCTGTACAACCAGCCCAGCTTGGTCTGTCTTTTCTTCTTGCTCTTGGGAATTGCAACGTGCACAGAGCAGGTGATAAAACACAACACGCCAAGAACATAGGAGCCGTTTCCATTTTCTGTTTGGGACTTCTGTCTGCTTACAGAACAACCTTCCCACTCCTCACAGATGAACTGCTCATACTCACTGCTTCCACTTGTCCCCGGAGTGGCAAGTCCCTGTGTCCCTGCGTGTCTGACGGGGGCAGCCCTGCCTGGCAGAGTGACCAAGTGTGCTGGGACACTCGGGGTTCAGAAAGAGATGATGGAGGGGAGACTCAGTGAAGGTCTATATAGGCAGGATTAATCTAAAGATGATGAAGAAGAGAGATCAGTTCACTGTTACTCATGTTCTATCATCTGCCCCCATAACATTTTAGAATTCTATCACGGCTGCTACTAATGTAATAATAGCTTCCTAAAGCATTTTTTCTTCCCATCAAGACTTTGCAATTTATGATGGAAATATTTTCATTATCACAGGTAACCACAAAAAGAAATGCTGTAAGCATTGTTTGCTTCATTGACTGAACATAACTCAGGATTCCACTGAGTTCCTTTACAACTATCATGTATTTTCCCTGCAGATCAAGGATGTAGAAGTCCTCAACTGCGAATATGGCAAGAACACAATTAAGTTCCTTCGCCTTCATAGAGAAGGGAAGAAGCACTTTGTTAAAGAAGTGGAAGTGTGCACACATCTCCGGCTGACTTCTGCTCATGAGTACCTGGATGGAAACAACTCCTTTGTGATACCTACAGACACCATAAAGAATATTGTCCTTGTGTTGGCCAAAAAAAATGGGGTATTTTTTAACGAGCCTCACTGTTTCTTATGACTTCATTTGGATGTGTTCGTTACACTAACTTTTTATTTTCAAAATGCATCAAAATAATCTCTCCCCTCACTGGCATGTCAGATTGGCACTACAATCAACCTTCAGTGATTTTGGAGAGAATTTTTCCTCCGCAAGTGCTTATCCTGCAGACTTCTCCTTAGTTTTCCAAAGCTTTTTTTTCCTAAGAGTTAACAGGTTTTTTTGTAGATTTGTCATATAATATCCATCTTTTTCTTAATTTAATAGCACATAATACTGCATTTTTCCTATATAGCATTTTTAAACAGAAAGTCTCAAAGTATGGCATCTATCATAATGACAATCTGTAGCATAAATTGCCTCAGTAATGAAATTCCATATTTAGCCTGTAAAGCTTAATCAGGATATTGCTATGATTACTTCAGCGTTATGTCCTCATAGCATAAAGCTTCTGCAGTGGTTTCTCTGCAGCTTGCTGTACCACAGAACAGGAGATTTTTGATGTGACACTGTAGCTGCTGTTTGCAGTGTATGCTGCAAGCTGCTCAAACAACTAGGCACAGTGCGCAAAATCAGAAATGAGAGAAATCTGTATTGTTAACATTTCCCAAATATTTACAACAATCAGAACAATCTACTTTTGTATATGAGGTAATTGCTTCTTCCTAATAATACTGTTTGCTGTCTTAGATCCCAACTTTAGAGCAATTTGCTATAGATATCTGCAAACACTTCATGACAACGTTTTGCCAAGTGGCGTATGTCAAAACCTACATTCAAGAAGTACCATGGCAACGTCTACATCAGGTATCTAAAATTCTAATAAGTTCAGTTTGTTTATGCTGGAGCCATTTGTCATTCTCAATTCCCTTTTTCAAGTTAAGATAGTATTTACTGCACTTTTACTGACGTGTCTGCTCTAAATTGCAGAACGGTATTCCCCACATCCACTCATTCATATGCGTTCCTGATGGGATCCGCTTTTGTGAAGCTGAGCAGTGCCGAAATGGTGAGAAAAGAATTTGCAAGTTCCCCTGCTTCTCTGTAAATATTTCCACTGATGAGAGATGAAGATAGCTTTAGAGGTAGCTGACGGTGTTACAGGGTTTACAGCACAGCCAAACCTCTCCTGAGGTCTAAAACAAAGAATACTTTTATAGTCTAATTTGGGAGTCCTTGATCTCCGAGACATGGCTGAAAAACTACTGTAGCTCACATTCGTATGTATATCCTAAATTTATAGTAGGAACAACAATATATCCAGCAGAACTGTTATATATTGTCACAGGATTTAATAACCTTCAGAGAAGGGTCTGCTTACTCTTTTACATCATACTATATTCTGCGGTCTCACTATTACCATTACACTATGGAGAACATATCACAAAACTACGCTGCTGTAGGCCAGTTGCCTAGTTTGCAGTTATTTTCAAAGCCCTGTCAGCATGCCTTGGCTTGATTTCTAAGAAGGATGCAATTTCATTGCTGCAAGCCAGGCTGGCTTGAACATTGCGAGCACTCCGGGCTACATGCAAACAATTTTTTACATGAAAATACTTCAGAATGTGCTTGCTATTTTTGCACGCCATGCATAAACAAAGCACTGTTCAGCTTCACGAAGAGTTTTGTGATACTTAAAAGACACAGGCTTTCAAGCACAACTGTCTGCCCGTAAACTAGCATTCCGAAGGGAGTGTAAAAATTATCTGTTCTTGCTATGACTCACAACAAGAGCATAAATTCAATCTCACTGTGTTGGTGTTTCACTTAACCCATCTCTCAGACTACTGGGAACTGCGCTGAGCTGACTACATCATTTAACACAGGGTGTTTAGGGGTTTTAGGCATTAGTTCAGGATCGATCTATTACTGCCCTAATGTAACTTAGAACTATTTCCCATCCTACCCTCCCTCCCTGTTTGGCTAACATGCCAGGGTTAGGACCAGTTTCACTTGCAGACAGGACACAAGTTCTGAGAGGTGCATTTGAGCACTGTCCCCATGTTCCTGCTGAAAGAAAAGAGAGAGCCCATACAAGTCTCCAGTGCCTGTGGGCCTAATTTTTTTAATGTTGCTGGTAATGGTTAACTACTGTTATATTTTTGGCAGCCTCAATAGTATTGACTTTGGTTTCAGGAAAATGTTAAGAAAGAAACCTGAATAAAAATAAATAAAAGGTTTATGCTTTCTTCAAAAGCTGCTGCTTTTAATGTACAGATTTAATTAAATTTTTCATCACCTTGAAAATTCAGCGTGAAATTCTGCAATTTCAGGTTCTACACAAAAAAAAAAAAGTCTTTAAGGCTTACTGAAGAAATTGCCTTTCCTTCTTAGTCTTCCTTTCATGTAGCCCTTCAGCTGTTTCTTAGGATTCCCCGCCTAGGTGAACAATAACCAAAGAGAAAATTATCAAATCCCTTTTACTTGCCTTATAAGGGAACCTTCTCTATCTTTAGCATCCTCCTATGCACCTATCAGCCAGACACAGAAATTTATTTCCCAGTTAATCCTATCTTTTAACACTTTTCTCATCATTAAAAGAAACCCAGCGAGGCTTAATAGAATTATAGGCTTATTTTTTGCTATTATATTGGCTGATAAAGGGCTCAGAGTTTTTTGGAAATGGAAAACATCACAAGTAACTTAACAGAGTCAACATCGGACAACTGAAGACAGCACATGCACAAAATATACTCAAAGCACAGCAAAAATTCACCTCAATAACTTTGCCTAGGCATTATATTCTTCAGTCAAGTTGGAGGTTGATTGCTACACAGCCAGCCAGTCAGCCAGCCTTTCAGGAAATCATTCATTGCAAGTAGTTCCTTCAAACAAGGCTAGGTATTTGAAGATGAGGTAAATGTATCTCCAGGTTCACTGATGGTATCTGCACTACGTTAATACTTGTGTATTACAATCTTATACCCAAGCAACGAATTCATCAAGATCTGAACAAGCTCCAGAATATCCTGTCCAAAGACAGTCCCTCCTTCAGATTTTTTTTAAAGTGTTAGTAAAGAACAGGGTGATGTAGGCAAAATTATAGATACACCTCCTTGAACTCATTAAAATCCAATAACGACTGTAAATAAGAGAGGAAATAGGTAAAATGCAGTTTTGATAGTTTCCAGTGACAGAGCCATTAAAAAACCCAAACATCTACACAATCACATCATTTAGAAATATCCATCACAGTGGAATTATTTGCAGTATAAATTCCTACAAAGACAGGGTTTAAAGATGAAGTCTGTCAGTCTCCCCAGTCCAAGGCAGGATTACTGTGTGCCAGACGTACTCAAGAATTAATTGTGAACTAGGTAGTGTGAGCACCCAGAGCAGCACAGAAACAGCAGCTTGGGCTTCAGCCACTGACCATCTGTACAGGCTCTGAACAAGCCCACGTGCCATCAAGTTTCTCTTTTCTGAATCTGCTTGTTTTGGCAGCCCTGGTCAGTAAAATAGGCAGTTAGTTTGGTGTGCTCTAAATGACCGACCGCTTGAAATCAAAAGCTTTGTCAGAAGAGAAAGCTCAGGACAAAACTGTTTGGTCTTTAGAAGATGGTGATTCACCCATGCAGCACCGATCTACAACAGCACATTTTATAAATAGTGGCTAGGAGCAAAAACACCGTCAGTTTGAACCTGTGGGTGGCATCTGTATCAGCGCCAGTTCCTGCTACTTAGCTGAACTGCAGGGATTTGCATTGGCTCCTCGCCCTCTTCTTACAGATGCAGAACTCGCAACAGGATGGGTATGTAAAGCGCATCTCTGACTGAGGCTCCAAGCCTTTGTACTGAGAATTTCTACACTCATCTATGTCATTAGAAAAGGCTCTCCACACCTCTGCTGTACACCACAGCACTAGCAGCCTATTTCATTTCCGTTCAGAGCCATGCATAGTCCCTGAACTGATACCAGTGAAAGCCAACACAATGCGTGTCCCAGCTCCAAGGTGGGGAGATAAAGGGTGTCCTCAGCTCTCCTTGACTGCAGATCACTTGACCAGATTCCGTATTCTATACTGAGCTCTGATTTCAGTAGTTTCTGTCTTGTTTCTTTCCTTTCTGCTAACATCAGTATGCAGAAAATATTTTTTTTAAGTAGCCAGGCTTGCAACAGAAGCACACAAGTACATCCTGGAGGGACTGCTTCATGGCTCTGGAGCCATCACTGCAAGTATGCACCCAGGGGTTTCTTTCTCTCCGCCTGAAAGGGAGCTCATATTGTCTCATATTTTTGGATCACAGGTCCTCTGGTTGTTTTTGCTGGAATTAAAGATCTGAAACTTATGAAAACAACACAGTCCGGATTTGAAGGCTTCTATAAGAATGAACATACCACACTTCCTGAAAGGAATGACAGGATTTTATGTGGAGAGCTCTTCTGCAAATGGTCATATGGCGAATGCAAGGATTTTGACTTTGACTGCATATGGTACACATCCAATCAAATAACATTTATTACCTAATCTATAATCCCAAAGTCCCTCTATACAATACAGCAGGTATTAGGGTCAGAACTGCAGTTGCTGTGCACCAGCCACTCTCACAGATCTCAGTGGTGGAGCTACCACTTTTTAGCAGGGGAGAGAGGCATGCCTTCGGGGGGTACTCCTCTTTCTGATGGTGCATCAATGGGCAGTATTTAAATGGACAGTTCAGTGTTCAGTACAGAACACTTCAGAAGAACAAACTAACTAATTTGTTAAATACTTTTAGCAAAACACCTACTTGAGATTATAGAGCTGGGGGATGTGGAATTTGGAGGTGACAGGACAAAGACACTGTTCTTCCATGAAATCCCATGTGCTATGTATTTGTCAGAAAAGTCAGAGAAAATAATAAACCAAATGACCTGCAGTAAAACATCCTGGATCTAAACAGAAACAGCTGATACATGGTTTTCTAAGAATCTGTGTTACCTTTAGGAACAATATCCGTGAATGTATCCTTGAAGCCTTTTCTGGGCCACCTGACTGTGGGGAATATTCACCCTCTTACCAGAAAACTGTCAACTCTATCCAGATGTTCGTCCTTTCCAAAGTGTCACAGGTATCTTCTTTCCTCCTGCTGATGTTTTACTTAATAGCAAATGTGAATGGGACCACTGACAACATCAAAATGAGCCTATTATTTCTTCTGGCAGTTCTAAGTAAGACTGGAAACTGGTGGTACAGCTAGATGGTCTAAAAAAATATGGACACTTAAAAGTTCATGTGCTGGTTCCCAGCCATTAATACAATGGGGGAGAATATCACTCAGGGCTCAGCAGGACATAAGTAAGAGTGAAAGAGGTGCTACAACATTGTCTGCACGTTTAATAGATTGCATTTGATCAACTGTACATATGGGGGAGGAGTTGCATCGCTTTGCATGTGCCTGGAAAAGACCAGCGACTGGAAAGACTGTCAGGCTGTTGGCTGAAAAGGTGCCCTAATTCATGGTCTCATCTGTTTTCATGGTTTCAGGTACAGGTCATAGAAGTTGTCTTGAACAACACTTTTTACAATGTCGTAGACATGAAGAATCTAGGCTTGACCAATGAGAAAGAAGTAAGTAAATGCTCAAAACACAACGTGCTTGGACTCTTTAGGAATACTCAGCCTTAAAGAATAGCAGCAGTTTTGCACAGAACAGAACTAAAGGGAGCAAACTTCCCACCCCAAGCCCCAGGGAAAGCTCCATCTTACCTCTAAAAGAGATTTACACTGATTACAGAAGAAGGATAATTGCCTTCTTGTGTTGTTGATAAAAGGTAAAGGAGCACAGTGGAATGCTTTGGAGATCAAAGGGATCTATCACAGAGGCTACTTCTGAAAAAACATTCCTGTTTTCTCCACTGAATTTGACTTTTAGTGATGTCAACTTGTGCGGTTAACCAAGCAGAACGCGTCACGGCACCCCTTCATGCAGCCAGGTCATGTGAAAGGCTAGCCCACTATGGCTCGCTCTGCTCCATTAGCAGCAGCACTGAGGCCACGGGATGCCCCTGGTACAGAGGGGTTACAAGCAGGTTAGCTAGGTGGTAGAATAACTCTAGGTGACAGAAGACCAGCACTTCAAGGAAGCAGTGAAGGGATGTTTCTGTAGCCATTAGGAGCCAAAGCAGACTGGTCTGACAGTGGACAAGGTATAAGCCTGTGAACAGAGAGAGATGAGAGGGATTTGCTCCTCCCCCCACAGCTGCTGTAGCTGACAGCCAGGTCCAGCTGAATGCCTGTTATGTTATTCCGATGTGTCAGACAGAAACTGGGTTATTTCATTTTGCATCAATGGTCTACAGTTTGGTTCTAGTCTCCCTCCCTAAGTCTTGTGATTCTGCTGTCATCCTATACTACCCTTGCCCTCTTTCAAGTGGACATTATAGATCCACTTTCACTGGAGATAACAGCAACATCTACCATTGATGTTCATAAAAGAAATAAAGGGCCTGGTCCTGATTTTATGAGGAGTTGAATAGCTGCAATTTCTGCTGTGATGGTGCTGGCACATCCCTGTTTCAGAAATGACCTCCATGTTTGTGTTCATCCTCCTCAGGTCCTGGTTCCAGTGGAAGCTCCCTACGGCTCCTGTGCTTGCACACTTGGCAGGAAGAAGTTCTTAGAAGCACAAGGCCAGGTGCTAAAAGATGAGAGGCAAAGTCAGTTTGGACTGGCAGCCACCCAGCGAAACTAAACCTCTTGGCTACGCTCATACCTTCCTGATAAACTTAACAGTATGGCTTTCCTATCAACACATACTCCTTATTGGCCTTTTCCATTGCTCACTACTATGAACTCCCGAGGTTGGGATTTCCAAAGGACCTTCAGAAATTCAGAAATCAAAAGTATGTCTCTGAATATCATTGTGATCTGTAGATCAAAATCCCCAATGCTCTTTTGAAAATCCCAGCTGGAAACATTATAGTAAATTAATTTTTAAGTCAGCTATTCCCAGACCTCTTAATGAAACAATTAATTTGATAATGTCTGTAACATGTTTTTGACATGTAAAAGCAGCAACTCTGTATATTCTATTTATTAATGTTGCTTCAGTAAAATGAATATACAGGCACGAGACCAGATGTTTCATTCACTTAGTTTGTCATGACCCCTTGATGTCACACTGATCCAGAGAGCTGACCCAGTAACTGAATAGGGAATCCGTCAATGCTTTCTTTGTGAAGAAAACAAAAAAAAGGAAAAAAGATAATATCTCTCATATCTCCTTTGCAGTGTGAATAGTTACCGCTGTTGACTAATTTCCCTGCATGTATTCTGACTGCATGGCTGCTGCTGCTACTCATCAGACTATACAGTTACTATATAATTACTTTTATATTAATCACTGAGTTCTTTGAGGTCTTGGGCTATCTCTTTAAGTTTAATTAAATAGTTTTCTTTAGTCTAACAATCTCATCATGACTTCTGAGCAGGCAGGAGTCCACCTAAGTAATTCTCTAAACTTTTGGGAGGGGTAGGGAGAAAGGTAGACAGACAGACAACGCATATCTATCTTTAGTTACCTCGGGTGATAGCTTTGAACATAGAGATAAAACTAAACAGCCAACAATTCTTGTCTCGCAAACTGCAGCTACCACATTTGCAACAGAAACCCTGCTC
>JAVSBS010002858.1:0-13330 GCA_033124195.1 Coracias cyanogaster
GTGGAAGGTCAGGTTTTAAAATGTGGTCTTGTGGCCAAAATCTAATTGGGGGAAATTAATGAAAACAGCATGTGACCGGTGAGCCTCTTTTTTTAAGTAACTTTTATGTAAGTTGAAAGAAAAAAGTAAAAGTACTCCAGTTGAGAATCATGGAATCATTTAGGTTGGAAAAGACGTTTAAGATCTAGTCCAACGCATTTATTGCAGCTTGCTCTTCTCTCCCAGGATTTTATCAGCTCTAGAAGAATACCAACTTCTGTAACAATTCCAAAATTGATGTATTGTTCTTTTGTGCGAGTCTCCTTTTCTTGTTTAATTAAAGGCATAATACAGCAATGCTTTGGTTTTTGTGTGCTTGGACAGAAAACTTTCAGAGTACTTCCATCACTGGAAGGATCATGCAGCACAGGAGCACCAAAGAGATGGTGGGACCTCTGTCCTTCAGGGTTTTCAGGATGTGGCCAGACCATGCCCTGGCTCCCCTGAGCTGACAGTGGTCCCACTGTGAGCGGGAGGATGGGCTGGAGACCCCCATGTGTGCTTCAGACAGGGCTTTGTTGATAGTACTGAATTTCTGCTTTCTGATTTTACCGATTTCTGCATTCTAAATTCTGTGTACAAAATTCTGCTGCTTCATTATACCTAAAGGGAAGCAGCTTGGTGAAGAGGACTTGGAGGTACTGGGCTAGAAGCTTGGAACTTAAATACCTAGTTAAAGTGATTCAGTATTTATTGAATAATAACTAAAAAAGGGTCTGTCTGTGCTAACGGTTTTGATTCTCCTATTGAAGTTATGAGGAATTTGCCGGTAATTTAATTAGACATATGGTGAGGCTGTAACTCTCTTATCACAGTTGACTCCTGGCTAGGAGGTAATACTGTTATTGCCTCCAACTAGCTACTAGATCCTGCTTTTAGTTTGGGCTGGAAGTCTCAGTGTTGGAGGCATCAGCGCTTGAAAGAAAAAGCATCTTGTGCCTGTGGCCCTTGCTCAGCAGCCTGGCCGGAGCTGCTTCTGAAGGAGGGAGCTGTGCATGTTACAAAACCATCAACAAAGCCCACCCGGCTCCCCACTTGTCCACAGGGACTGGAGGCTGTGACAGCGTTGGGTAACCTTGGACTACAAGCTGGAGCCCGTGGCCCGAGGTGAACTCTGCTTATTCCCTGCACGTTGCTTTATCTTTGCCGTGTGCTTTGGCGGAAGAGTTTGAAGCGGAAGGGTTTTGTCAAATCTGCCTGCTTCTGAGATGCCTGAGGTATCCCCGCCTCAAAGGCGGCTTTTGTAGGCAGGAGAGGAATTATTTCTACCAAAAGGATCGCAGGAGTGATGCGTGTGAGCTGCACAGTGAGGGCTCCTCCATTTACCCTTGCCCTGTAGGGAAAAGTACACTTTGTGTTCCCCTTCTTTTATTCTTGCCCTCCTCTCCTGCTCTTTCCGTCATGTTAATGGATGTACGTACGGTACCCGGCATTTCCCTCGGATGTTCGCACTGAAAGGAGTAGCTGCGTTAGGTGGATAGCCTGAAGTGGTAACACCGCGCTGAATTACGTCGCTTTCTTTCCGACACCCACGTTGGGGGTTGGATGAGGTGATCTCCGGAGGTCCCTTCCAACCCCTGCCAGTCTGTGATTCCTTTGTTTTTGTTTTTTTTTTGGTCCCCGTTGTATTGGTGGAGCTGTGAATCACTGATTCGGAAGGATCTGAAGGCATGACCGCTTCTTTGAATGCCAAACGGTGGGATTTGGGCACCGAAACGCTCTTTGGCTCACGTGTCTGCAACGCGTGGACGTTTGTAACCCATTTGGAAGCGGAGGTTTTGTCTCCTGAGTCACTGAACCAACCTTTCCTTCGCAAGGCCAAGGTCAAGCCTGGCTTTAGTAGGGTGACATCCCTTTTTCTTCCATTTATTCCATGCTCTTTTCACAGCTCTAGCGTTATGTCTGATTAGCAATTAGTGCTCTGACGTGGCAGAATTGGCGCCCGGGTTCCAGCAGCCTCCAAACCCCAGGGAAAGAGCTCTCTGTGCTGCTGGCTAATGGTGCGTGTCTTACAGCATCACGTGCTGTTTCTCCAGTTTAAGTTTCAGGCTGCAGGTACCACTCATGATAGACAAAAGGTACAAAACAGAAGGTGGCTTTGCAGTTAAATACAACCACCCAGAAATGACATAAAACACCGAGCTTGTTTCATGTGCGAGGCTGAAGTTAGGCGGTAAGAGGCCTTCTCAGCACTTCTGCTTCTTGTGTGTTTTGCAGTTTTTAATTAAAAGCCTGTATTCTGCGTATTCTTATTCCTTATATGGGCTGGATGCGCAGAATGAGATAATTGAAGGTTTCAAAAGCAATTACAAACTGTCATATCCTAATTTTTAAGTACTTGACTTTGCAACCTCAGTGATATCTCTCTGCCCAATTAAAAATTCCATATATAGAGAGTTAATGTATTTCACCACAGGATGAATCTAGAATAACTCTTTGTCTTCAGCAGTTCCTCCAGATTATCACCAGGGTAAAAGTGATTGCTTTTTTCCCCTCTTTTTTTATAATTGTTGAGAAAATTCAGTGCTCCACTCTAGTTGTTTCTGGGTGAAAAATATCAATGTTACAAAAGCAATCAGTGAATCTTGGTCTAAATAAAGGTGTTTGGGGCCTCATGTACGAGTGCTGCCTTTCTCCTGTCTGTGTTGCATCCGGCAGTGTTTTCACTGAGAAGTGGGTTGCAAAATCCTGAGAGAAGAAAAAAGAAATATTTACTTTAATCTTTGATTTGTAATTGCCGAAATATCTGTGATTCTCCTTGCTCCCAATGAGGTTTTGTGCATCCAGTTGCTCTAGTGCCAGAGTGTTTTTTTCAGCATATTTGCAATATTCCAACCTATTCCACCCTCATTCTACATTTCTGCATCTCTTCCTTTCCTTCCTTTTTTCCCTTCCCCCCTAGTTCTCAGGTTTGGAAATCAGGAATGCAACATCCAAAATTCCTGGGTGAACGTTCCATCTGGGCTGCATTTGGCCCACAGATTGCGTGGAAGCCTTTTGGCACAGCAGCCTTATTCTTTTCCTGAAAGCAGAGGCTAGAGCTCAGCCTGCGCAGCCCCGGGGGACCGCAGAGAGGTTGTGTCATGCTGGCTAATCCTGATGATGAGAATGGATTGAATGGGGAGAGGAAGTGGATGCCCTTTTCTTTTCCTGCTTAGTATTTACCATGTCAATTAGTTTAAAAAAAAAAAAAAACAACAAAACCAAACCCAAAACAACACAAGGCAGCCAAAAAACCCCAGTGGAATAGAGGAGCTCTGCATCGTTTGGGTCCAAAAGCGTCATAGTACGTGAGAGGAAATATTTCTGCATTCTGCCATGCCTCGGGAGACTACGGCATACATAACATATTGCTATCTATGTATCTTGAAAGAATTCTGCTCTGCTTCCAACCAAGTAATCAAAAGAGGATTTCTTTTTTATTATTCTTTCTCAAAGCGCAACACTCAAAAGGAAACCTCTTTATCTGTTTGAGAATTCAATACACTTTTGGAAACAAAAGAGAATGAAATCAGCAACCGTAGGTCTCAGAGCAACGCTGATTTTAATAATGTAAACTTTCTTCTCTAATGAGTAATAAGCAGTTCCATCTTTCATGGCCTTTTAAAATTGCTTTTAGTAAGGGACTGGATTTGTTTTAATCCTTTTCAGTATGTAAAGCCCCAGATATTTCAATCCCTGAGGGGCTCAGTATTTTCCAGCTCCGTTTGAAAAGGCAGAGGAAAACAGCCTTCAGAAATTGACGGAATCTGTGACTGATATAATTTAAATGTAATTTTTTTTCATCTAGAAAGTGACCCAAAAGTGTCAGTTAAGAAAAAGATCTCTGTCATCCCACCCTGTGGATTAGTAGCAAACAGGCGTATCACCTAGGTACAGTAGCTCTTTGTACTCTGACCTAGTTGTTTCTGCTCTGGCTTGTTCCTTCTTGAAAGGGTTATTTGGAAGAGGTGCAGAATTTGCTCAATAAACAGCTAAAGCGGCATCACCTGCCACGCAAAATGCTCCGTTTAAAACGGATCCTGGCCCAACAGCGTTGCCAGCCCCTAAAACTCTCTGCTGTGTGGTCAGAGTGCGCGCCCTAAAAACACGTGAGATGGTTTATTCTGGAGGATGCTTTTCCCAAGGGAGGGCTAAAAGAGCCTTGTCCAGGATCAAGCTGGTATTTGTGGGGTGTCCTAGTGAATTCAGCTTGGCTTGATTGTGTTATTTTTATGTGGTTAGCAATTAATTGTTGCTGTTGTGCTTTCTATGCCTGCGTTGGTCTTGTGTTGTGTGTGTGCGTAACTGTTAACTGAGCTGTGTTTTCTTTTTCCTTAGGTGTTCCCAGAAAGTGCCTTCAGGAAGCTTCCTTATGTAGAAGAACCCTCCGAGAAGTGCTTTCTAGGCAACTTGTGAAGCAAAGCTGTCAAGATGGCAGAAAATAAGGACAGTAACCTTAAAAACGCCGATGTGAGACCCAAAAGCAGCCGGAGCAGAAGCGCGGACAGAAAGGATGGTTACGTCTGGAGCGGAAAGAAGCTCTCCTGGTCAAAAAAGAGCGAGCATTGTTCTGACGCTGAAACAGCAGGTGCTGCAGGAAGGTCGGGGGCTAATTTAAGGAGCCAAGAGAGGAAATACAGCTGCTCGTCCATCGAGCTGGACCTAGACCGTTCGTGCGGTCACAGGTTTTTAGGCCGGTCTCTCAAACAGAAGCTGCAAGATGCTGTGGGTCAGTGCTTTCCCATAAAGAACTGTAGCAGTCGGCACACCTCAGGACTGCCGTCCAAGAGAAAAATTCATATCAGCGAGTTAATGCTCGATAAGTGTCCTTTCCCTCCGCGCTCGGAGCTCGCTTTTCGGTGGCACTTGATCAAAAGACACACGGCCCCCATCAGTCCAAAAGCAGAAGACTGGATAATTACTGATTTATCCCAGCATGAGGAAAGAGAGGATCAGCTGCGAGACGACGAGATTGTCAACGGGGGAACGGACTCTCCCTCCCAGTCCTGCGACTTCACCGACAGCGGCTCCTCTAGGGGTGATTCCAGGGCTGAGCTGGTCACAGGTAAGGTGGTGAGGAGCAGTAAAGATGAGAGTGACATGGACTCCGACGACGAAGTTATAACGCTGTGCACGAGTTCTAGAAAAAGAAACAAGCCCAAATGGGAAACGGATGATGAGCTGCTACGGATGGAAACGCCTCCGAAATACCATACGCAGATTGATTATGTCCACTGCCTAGTCCCAGACCTCCTCCAGATCAATAACAACCCCTGCTACTGGGGAGTCATGGATAAATACGCCGCCGAGGCACTGCTCGAAGGAAAGCCAGAGGGAACGTTTTTGTTACGAGATTCTGCCCAAGAAGACTATTTGTTTTCTGTGAGCTTCAGGCGCTACAGTCGTTCCCTCCATGCGCGGATAGAGCAGTGGAATCACAACTTCAGCTTTGATGCCCACGATCCTTGTGTCTTCCATTCCCCAGACATTACGGGACTCCTCGAGCACTACAAAGATCCGAGTTCCTGTATGTTCTTTGAACCGCTTTTATCCACTCCCCTCAACAGGACTTTTCCTTTTTCTCTTCAGCACATATGTAGAACGGTTATTTGCAACTGTACGACTTACGATGGGATTGATGCACTTCCCGTTCCTCCGTCGGTGAAGCTGTATCTGAAGGAATATCATTATAAATCAAAAGTGAGAGTACTCAGGATTGATGTGCCAGAGCAGCAAAGCTAGAAAATATTTTTATGGAAGAACGACATTGTCTTTAAACAGGCGAATAGTATGTTCAGTCTTTCTTCTGCCTTCTAGGTTGGTTTTTTTTTTTAATAGCAATTTGATTTTTTTTTTTTCTTTTTCCACAGATTATTCACCTCCCAAACTAGCCTCTGACTAAGGCTTTTTTATCCAAATGTACTTTGAGTCTTCCCAGCTCTCTTTTTTTTAGAAATTATATTCATTGTGGGCTTTTGGTACTGTTCCCAGACTAGAGTTTTATGGAATTTGAGGTAGGCTTCCTGGTATTCCTATAGCTGGCTTGTCTTTAGATCTAAACCCCCTAAAAATCAGTTTTGAACTTGATCTGTCTTTTATATTGTGTTTACGTATGTTGCTGACCTGTTTGAGATAATGCCCTGTTAACTAAAGATTGACTCCTCTGTCTTTTCTGCATTTCTTTTAAAACGAGCGCTCTAGCCTCTGTGTGTGCATCCGTATCTAATATAGTCAATTCATCCGCCTATTTCTAACATTCCTGGCAAAATGAAGTTTGAAGGAGATGAGCTTTCCATAAATACATCAGGGGACTCAACACCAGGGAAGGGGAAAAACAATTCAAGTGCAGGACAACGCTCGCTTTAGGAACAAACTGGTCGTGAAAAGATTTTGGTTCGAAAAGAGGGAGGCTCGTCATTGTCAGAGCAGCCGGGCTCTGGAGCAGCTTTTCATTTTGTGTGATAGCGGTAAAAAGCGAACGACTCATAAAGCGGGATTTGATCAGCGTCTGGAAGGGATAATGATGTCGTTACTTATGATGGATGGGACTTGGACTTGGGAACTCGGTTTCTGTGTTAGTATTTCATTATATGAAATACTCAGTTTTCGCTATGGGAAGTGTTAAGGAGGGGAGGGGCAGGGTGAGAAGGGAGATCACAGAATGGCGCGGGTTGGAAGGGATCTCTGGAGGTCATCTCGTCCAACCCCCCTGCCAAAGCAGGTTCGCCTACGACAGGTTACACAGGAACTCGTCCAGGTGGGTTTTGAAAGTCTTCAGAGAAGGAGACTCCACAACCTCCCTGGGCAGCCTGTTCCAGTGCTCTGCCACTCTCACAGCACAGAAGTTTCTCCTCATGTTGAGGTGGAACTTCCTGTGTTCAAGTTTATGCCCGTTGCCCCTTGTCCTATCCCTGGGCACCACTGAAAAGAGACTGGTCCCATCTTCCTGACACCCACCGTTCAGCTCTTGATCAGCATTGATCAGATCCCCTCTGAGTCTTCTCTTCTCCAGGCTAAACAGCCCCAGGGCTCTCGGCCTTTCCTTGTCAGAGGTTCCAGTCCCTTAACCATCCTTGTAGCTCTCTGTTGGACTCTCTCCAGTGATATTTCCTTAAAAATCTGCCGGTTAACCTATCTGACCTTGCATGGTTGATCCTGAGGTCATGATGAAGAGCTTTCTTACTTTGTTAGTAGGAGGGTTATTTTTTAGTTAAAAAAGTCTGCAGAGGTTTTTCTTGCGATGTGAAGCATTTGGTGGAATGGCCTCCTGCCAAATTCCATGTACGGGAAAACCGTGCATGGATAATGCTCCTAAAAGCATTACTTACATCATTACATGGGTAGGTAGATCTGCTGCTGGATTACTGGTGAAATCCCAGTGAGACACGGTGGATCTGAGTTCAGGCAAGAAACTCTGTTGCTTTCCAGGCTGGCCTCGGGGTGCACTGCGGGAGGTGCAGGAGTCACCTGCAGTTCTGTTGTCTTCGCTTGTATGTGCTTTATCTCCTCTCGCAAAACTGGGCTCAGAACTTCTCTGCCAAAAGCACACGAGATAATACAGTCTTCACTACAACGACCGCACCGTTTCCTCACCTTTGATCACAAGGAGCTTTTGTATCTTCGTGAAATGCTTTTGAAATGGAGACCCCCAGGCCTGCAGAATTACAAATGTGTTTAAATTCACGCATGCAAGAGATCTTATAAAACCATCAGCAGTTAGAATCATGGAAAGATGTAGGCTGGAAAAGACCTCTAGGATCATCAGGTCCAACCTTCAACCCAACAACTCCCTGAATGCTAGACCATGTCCTGAAACGCCACATCTACTTGTTTTTTGAACACCTCCAGGGATGGGGACTCCACCACTGCCCTGGGCAGCCTGTTCCAAATTACCAGTGTGTGTGAGGTTCTGTAGGTGGGCAAGGTGGAGCAGCAGAGCACAGGGCCATAAAGTCGCGCTCCCAGATTGTAGACTAAGACTAAGCAATATTTCTATCTGAATCCTTTAATTTCACCTTGTAGAGAACCCCCCAGATTGGTGGACATCAAACCTATCCTGCAAGCTGAATACTTGGGAGCCACCAAGGAAGCTTTGCCTTGCAGCTCCACCGAGGACCTGCTCCCCTGCCCCGAGCAGAGAAAACTCTTCCCCCTAACCTGCTGTCACTGTGATGACATAAACAGATTTCCAGGGACATCTGATTAGAGACCAGCCTGTTTGTTTTCACCGTGTTTTAAACAGGTCTTGAGCCAAAGTCTCCAGGGAGAAGATGGTAGCGCATCAATCCATCGCATCGCACAGGGATGAACGCGCTACGGGACAAGCTCTCAGCTGCTATAAATCAGCGCGGCTTTATTGCTGCGCTCGTAGCAGCTCTTACCAGCTGAGATTCTCCCTACTCCGCATGCAAATCATAATTGTATGACTGATGCTAGAAAAATTACCCTTTTTTTGGGTAATCTTTTCCTTGCACTGCTCCCATTCAACTGACGTTGCCTTTTGCATCAACTCTATTTTATCAAGGACAGCTTCGTGCCAGCGAATCTGTTTTCCCCTCTATCTATCGCTGCTCTTTTCCAAATCCGAAATGAGTGAGGAGCAGGGCTCACCTTTGCTCTGCTCCTCTGTTGTGCCCGTCGTGGGGGAACGGTGGCCTGTGAGTTGCGTGGCCGCAGAACAAAGTAATAGCATCTGGCTCGAAATCTGACTTCCCAGAGTGACGTCAGAGGTATTTGCAGTCTGCTTGATTAAAACTCTCCTTCAGAAACTCCTAATTAGGGCCAAAAGCTCCTTATTTTAGAAAGAGATTAGCATTATGATTCTTTTTCTCCACAAAAAAATAGATTTCAACCAAAAGTCGTACTTGCTTTGGAAGTCAGCGAAGGCCACCCGTCTTCTTCAAAATCACCAGAGGTTTTTGTCCCTTCAAAATGAAAGGCCGTGAAAGAACCTTTTTTGGGGTACAGTTCCCCAACGTGCTGTTTTCCGTGTCATTCTGTGTGCAGCCTACATTGTTTTGACATTCGCTGATGCATCACTTACCCCAAAAATGTCTTGAGCACTCCAATTTTAGGAGACCTGTATAATATAGCGGTTGGGGGAAGAAGATGCGGCACGTAAAAATAGCGCCTTTGGACCGTGGGCCAGTTAATTGCATTTATTGAGAGAAATCGTATGTAGAAAATATTGAGGAATGGGGTTTTGTGGAAGTTCACCGTGGTTTTTTCTTGTTTTATTTGTCCAGATCGTTCATACCTGTGTGCCACTGTTACCTAATGACAGGGAGTTTTGTATCGATGTCTGTGAGAGAAAGATCCATTTCATGACGTACACATCTGTTGTATGAAACTGTGGTGGGTTGACCCTGCCTGGATGTCAGGTGCCCACCAAAGCTGCCCTGTCACTCCTCTGCTCAGCTGGACAGGGGAGAGAAAATACAACGAAAGGCTCGTGGGTCGAGATAAGGACAGGGAGAGATCACTCAGCCGTTACCGTCACGGGCAAAACAGACTTGACTTGGGGGGAAATTAATTTAATTTATTACCAATCAAATCAGAGTAGGATAATGAAAAGTAAACCCAGATCTTAAAATACCTTCCCCTCACCCATCCCTTCTTCTCAGGCTCAACTTCACTCCTGATTTCTCTACCTCCTACTCTGAGCATGGGGAATAGGTGTGGTCAGCTCATCACACCTTGTCTCTGCCGCTCCTTCTCCTCATGGGGAGGGCTCTTCACACTCTTCTGCTCCAGTATGAGGTCCCTCCCATGGCAGACAGTCCTCCATGAACTTCTCCAATGTGAGTCCTTCCCATGGGCTGCAGTTCTTCATGAACTGCTCCCACATGGGTCCCTTTCATGGGGTGTAGTCCATCAGGAACTGACCACTCCAGCGTGGGTCCCCTGCAGTGTCACAAGTCCTGCCAACAAACCTGCTGCAGTGTGAGTTCCTCTCCACAGGGTCACAGCCTCCTTTGGGCATCCACCTGCTCTGGCATGGGGTCATCCACAGGCTGCTCCACTGTTAACCTCCATGGGCTACAGGGGCACAACCTGCCTCACCATGGTCTTCACCACAGGCTGCAGGTGAATCTGCTCCAGCGCCTGGAGCACTTTCTCCCTCTCCTTCTTCACTGACCTTGGTGTCTGTGGAGTTGCTGCTCTCACATACTCTCACTCCTCTCTTTGGTTGCAATTGCTCAGTTTTGTGGTTTTTTTCCCCCTTTCTTAAACACGTTATCCCAGAGGAGCTACCACCATCGCTGATGGGCTCAGCCTTGCCTAGCGGTGGGTCCAACTTGGAGCTGACTGGCATTGGCTCTGTTGGACATGGGGGAAGCTTCTGGCAGCTCCTCACAGAAGCCACTCCGGTAGCCCCGTCACTACCAAAACCTTGCCATGCAAACCCAATACAGAAACACAAGAACTCAGAAGGTCTTTTTTGCTTAAACCCGTGTACCCTTTCTTCTCTCTTTATTTATAAGCCTTGTAGAAATTAACTGGTTGTCCAATATGCCAAGAATCGCGATCCTAAAGTTTTCCTCCCGCTGCTGTCATCAACAGTCTTGCCAGTGCTGCTCACTCCCATAATACTTTATCACACCTCGCATCTGCAGCATGCTCTGAAGATAACCAAGTCTTGAAGTTCAGTGTTGAATCCCTCTAAAAAATTACCCTCAGAAACAGGGTAAGAACTTCCAGTTTCTAAGCCCAAGCTCTTGCCAGACAGAGATCCCACGTTCTTCAGGATGAAGATTAAACGTGGACCAAGGAAAGATGCGGAGATGCGCAGAAACACCCGTGCTCAAGACTATGCGGCAGGTCCGTGGTTGAGCCGGGACATGATCCAGAGGTGACCCTGGCCACAGCCTCCCCTGTTTTGGGGCACCCAACCAGCTTCGCCTCAGGAGTTGTGTTGGCATGACGTGGTTTGTATCGTTCTGAAGGCAGTTCCATAGAAACAGAGCGTATGGCATCCGCGTGAAGAGCTTCTGGCAAGAAAAAAGACAGGATTTAGATAAATTATTTTGACATAAAGTGGGGAGAGGAGGTCAGGCTCTTGATGTACATTGGACAAACTACATATACAAGCTATTTTTACAGGATGGTTGAAATCAGATGAAACACACTTTCCATTAATTACATTCTCTGGAGTTTGCCCAACGTGACTTTTTGCAGCTCCACAGTAACAGTTGTTGGCCCAGCACCATCAATACAGCGCAACTTCAGCTCCATCAGAGCCACGGATGGATTTGGGGTAGTTCGCGTGTCTGATCATCGGGAGCACGTGTTTTCTCCCCGTTTTCCTCTTCTCTGCACTTGTCTTGAAATAAAGGACACATTTGGAGTAGGGTATGTGTGTCTATAGCATATCCAACTTTAAAGCACCTAAAGCGCTCATCGTTTAAACGCTGTCCTTCTAACGATGCTGGTGGGTTTCCAGTAGAAGAAATCCTTGTATGATGCAGTCATACGTGGCCTTGCTGTAAAATGGACATGCTCTTAAATAATTAAAAAGGGAGGTACTTTAATTTTGAAAAAGGTTGCTGGAGGAAGGAGGTTAAAGGAAGCTTTTAGTCAGCTCTAAGGTTAGATTTATTGATCGAGTGATCAATCCCTTTCTCTTTCCTGAATTTAAAGCTAATGGGAGGCTGTGGTCAGAGATGAGTGGCTTTTAGTTAAGGTTTTTGACTCTTATAAATAATACAACAAATGTCCAAGTAAGTAATAAGAAATAAGATACTCGCTCATTCTTTTTAAATAGAACAAATGTGGCAAACAAGACTCAGCTGTAATTTTTGAAGTCATTTATTAGACAAATTGCTCTTCTCTACTTCTTTTACAAGAGAGACATAAACCATTATATTATTTATTCATGAATCATAGCCATTAAGATGATAAATCAAATTATCAGCTTCCTGTCTCTCCTCAGTTTTAATCATTTTTTATAGTTCATGCAATATAAAGACAGCTTCCTTCCTATGAAACAAGAGACCTTCAGAGACCTTTTTATTGTAAACATACATTTCCTTCCCATTTTTAAGTATATCCTAGCGATTTTCTCTGTCAATTTTATCTGCAATAAAAATCCAATAAGGAACTTGTACATTGATTCAGTAGAGCAAAGTGAGCTATGAAGTAAGTGATTTTGGTTAACCTCTGAAACAGCGGAGTACTGGAAAATGCAGTTAAAGGGGTTTTTTTCCACCACCCATGCGCGTGGTAGTAGCATGGATTTAATAGAGAGAAATATTTAATAGAGAGGAATCTTGACACATAGGACCTTTCTCAAAAGGTTTAATGTGAGCTCTGCAGTAATAGCACTTTTTAAATACATTTAAGCTTCCTCCTTCTGCTCTATTCACACAACCAGTGTGTCTTTGCCTCTTCCCGTAAGGTGGGAGAGCTCAGGGTCCTCGGCGTGAGCTGAGGTGGTTTCACGCTCCGTTCCTCCTTTCCATCTGCCTCTGCCTAGCTCAGCGTCTGCACCCGAGCCGCCCGTGACGTGGTGTGGGTGGAGAAGTTGTCCATTCAGACAGGCAGATTGATTTCCATTCCAAACATCAGCGGCGAACTGGTTTTAAACTTGATTGCCCTTGTTAAATACTACTCTCAGGAAGCACCGATGAGGTCAGAGTTGCCGAGGATGGAAGAAGAGCCTCTGTCTGCATCGTTAGAAATACTTGTCTGCGCTACAGTGTAAAAATCAATACTTGTTTACTCAACTCTATGAATAATAGAGTTTTCAACGTAAATATATAATTTATGCATCTAAAATCCATAGCACGGGGCTGACGTGAGGCGCAATAACTTCCCTACATCCATTTTTTAAATCCCCTGGGTGTCGAAGTGATGCGTTATCTGGCCAAAACACGTCCTCAGCCCGGTGTCCCCGCAGGCAGGTCATTCAGAACAGCTTCCTGTGGGGATCCGTGCAGGGTGAGGGGAGGCTGCCAAGTGCCCCGAGGATGTCCTCACATGGATGCTCCAGTTGGTTTATTGCTGGGGTGAATCCCTTTGAACAGCACGTGTTTGGGACCGGTCAGAGGGGCGTCTGGATTGGAGAGCACAGCTCCCATGGTTGCCACAACGTAGCCACAGCGTAATTAAAACTCAGAGCAGGCTCATTAGCCCACTAAGGATGTCTGGCCACAGCAAAGGCCCAAAGCCAGCGTCCCTCTGCTAAAGCTGGCCCTTGTGAATATGGGTCTTGCGAGACCCACAGGCAGCACATCTCTAGATTCCTACTACGGTGGTGATGCTGCTCTGGGGAGACCCCACTGCAGTGCTGGGGCAGCTCTGGAGTCCT